>JAQIYE010000113.1:0-17630 GCA_034699765.1 Xenyllodes armatus
TATCAAATGAACGAAAGATAGGTAAATTCAATCAGGACAAACCATATTTTTAGTTTTACTTTTTAAAATTTAAGTACCCCCTAGTTTTATTCATATGTAGTATATCCCTACCACTTCTAATGCTTCTAGTCCAATCCGTTCAGGTGTTAATAATCCCAGGGGTACTTTAGGGACTCCTTAATTTGACAAACTAAAAAAAAAATTCTAAAGAACTTCAGGGTCCATGAGAAGAGCATAGTAAAAAAAGCCTTCCTTTTTTAAAATGTTTTTTTTTATTTTAACTTTTCAAAAACTTATTTTCTCAATAATGGATTACACATGAGAGGATTCTTTAAGGATTTGTTTAGTAAAAAAAAAAGGATTTCTGAATTACTAAACTGATTCACACCTTCATATTTTGGATGGATGGAAAACACAGCATTTAGGAAGGATCATCAAATGTCATAACCATAACCCCTTAAAAAGTACCTACTACTTTAGCCAGAGTAAGTATATTGAGGGCAATAAAGAATATTATGATGACACGACCAATGAGACCGACAACAACCCTAAAAAAACCCAAATTCATCCAAACATGCATTTCCTAACAGCAAGTCAACTTTTACACCCTTATTCAAGTAGTTCCCTTTGTTAGTTAATCCCCTTATGTGACTGAATTCTTTGATTTTAGTTAGAAAGGGTAAAAATTCCATTTCCTTAAAAATCCTCGGATTAAGAATTATAAGGGAGTTTAAGGGTCAAATCAATGTAGAATAGAGAGGATTTTGGAGACTTTCCCTTTAGGTCTACCGCTTCCTTATAAAACTCTTAGAAACTAACTTTTCAATACAAAATAGAATGGGTTCATTTCATTTTATCCCTGTGCATTAGTATTGTGTTACTATGAATGATCCCCTTAAAATTTTTTAGTTGATGTCCATGTCTATTGTTGTGTATTTTCTATTAAGAAAGAAGGATAAGGAAGTCCCAGGTTTTCTTTTTTGACTTTTTGAATGACCCATCCATCCATGATCAGATCAGTTAAGTCGTCCCAATAAACTGAAACCCCGAAATACCGACCACACCTTTCTATAGTTTGAAGCCTGTAGTCTGCAGTAGTAGTAGTATTCATATTTTATTTTGGATGGATGAACTGATGATGGGTCAAGTCAACCCAAGAATTAAGGACCAGACCAGACACTTGGACGACAGGAAAAGGACCTTCATAAATAAATATTTTCGGGGACTTAAAGCCATCATCCATCCGTCCTCAATTTATCCTAGTGTTGCCCTGACTGAATTGAAAAATAAAAGTCAACTTTGAAAAAGTCACGACAATGATCCTTCCTGTGAGGAGAATGGGAAAAATAAAAACCCCTGATTTTTATTTTGTTGAGCTTCCTAAACTAAAGTCCTCATCTGAATCAGTCAGTTTCATTCATTCAATCGTTGACTTCACAGCCCTCTTCTGCCTGTGAAGAATGTGTAGAAACGTGTGGGCCTTGGTTGGAAGGGTCATATTATTATTAAGGAATTGTGTTAATTGAGGGCAATGTGACCTATTAGTAAAGGAAATAGAGGATTTGATATTGTGTGATACATAATACATGTACACATTTAAGTTTTGATGGTGATAGTTTGTGGAAAATTGTTTGCGATTTTTCCAATGATCATTAGTGTTTTGTTGGGATTTTTTTGTAATTTGTAATTAAAACATGGTGTACATGTGATTATGCTATGAAAAATTAAGGAAAACGTGGTTGGGTCTACTATATTTTGAAAGTGCGAGTTTTGAGTATAAGCACAGTTTCTTCGAGGAAGCAGTTAAATCTTGGAACCTTAACACGGATATAATATCATAGGCATTTATAATTGGTAGAACTATGATAGGTTGCATAATTGCCATTAATTTGATCAATTTGGAATACCGTGTACTATACGTGATTTTATAGCCCAACACCCAAAAATTGACTGACGTTGGAATCAGATCAACATTCTAATGAAAGGACAGGTAGGTCCAGGTGGATGGATCTTCAATCCCAATTGCATCATATAACTCATTTATTGGACCCTTTATAGCTTTTCTATGTTATGTTATGAGTACTACTTACCGTTCAAGTATTTTCAATAAAATAGTTGACTTATACAAATTTGTGATTGTTGTTATCGCCGAAAGTGAACGGCATAAAATTGGTCTCTGGTTTGATTGATTGGAAAATGTCTTAAATAGTTATGTGAAATTTGGAAATTAAAATGGTCATTAAGTTTTACCTTAAGCAAAGAAAATATCTGAAATGGGATTTTGGGAAACTGATTACGAGAATTCTTTCCCAGCTAATTCAATGACATAGATCCCTCCCAAATATTCCAAATGCATGACCCCAAACATTATTTCAATTAAGTGAAATTTAATTAATCTAGTTAAAACCTAATCAGAAGAATCAAAGTCGTTGGTCCTATATAACATACTACGAGTACATGCTTAATTGCACCCTTTAATCCCTCTTCACTATTGACTTTAACCCTTGTGCTTGCATCCGAGTATCTATATGGTCCCGTCTCCCCGGGGTCAATAATAGCCAGATTTCTGAACGAGATCATTCCAGCCATCCGATTTATGTTTCTTAATTAGATCCTTGAAGAGTCGTTGAGAGTTTCGAAATGTTAACATTCCATTTCCTCATTATTGGGGTCGTCGGAATCCACCTCTTCTACATAAAGGACTGGTTCTTAATATTATTAGGTCCTGGTATCTCTTAAGCCTCAAATTCAATCCGTAACCCGTTCGGTCGGATTTTATTAAAGAGTTGATATCGTGATCAGGGTTGTCCAGTAACCTGGTCTATAACATTGGGACATTCAGACCATTGTCAATGCTCAACGATGTCGATGCGATGTCAAAATTTGACTTGTAAAACGACAAATTCAGACTCATCATTAATTGAGTCTCTAAAAAGGTAATTTCATCTCAAAATCAAGATTTTAACTGGACATCATTAGCGATCAATCCTAAACACAGAGATTCCGAAACTTTTTAATCATACTATGTAATTTTCTTGAGGTCAAAAGGAGTAGCATAACTTTTTTTGCGATCAAATGATTCCGGACATCCCTAAAGTGGTCCTAATATCTGTACTAGTCCATAACTGGTACTTTCTCTACATTATTGCTTTTTTTTGCAAATACATTCCCACTTGTTCCTTTTATAGATTATCTTTTCCCTTGTTTCATCCGAATGAGTGTCCCTACTAAAGGGTCTCTCATATGATGATATAAATAGTAACTAGTAAATGTACCACACTCAACAAAGGACCCAGGGATTCTTTTTGACAGTCGCCCCAAGAATTTCCCCTCTTCTTTTTTGAGCTTCATTATTATAAAAGTCGATATCCGGAAGTTTAGGATCTCCTGATCTGATTTATCTTTGAATGACTTTGTTATTCTGTTGTATGTTTGTATGTTGTTTGTGAGGGAGGGAATGGAAGGGACTCACTCATTCACTCAATTGGAATTGGAAGAAGAAGGGGGCGAATGATCATGATGAGATGATGGTCATGTCATGATGATGGAGATCTCTGAATTGGACTGACTGAAGAGCATGCTTTCAAAAAAAAAGGCTTCTTGTTTGGATTTTTTCCCATGAGATACGATGATCCGAAAATCCAAAAGCCCCTTTGAGTTCAAGTTCAAACAAACAAAAGGAGTCGTTTCAAGATCATTTCTATCCATCCACTCACTTCACTTTAATCTCAATCCTTGGATGAGACGATCCGATCCGGGTGAAAAGTGGATCCTTTCGAATCTTTAATCGAATTTTTAAGATTTGGTCAAGGAGTGAATTTGAACGATTAAGATTCAACAAAATCAAAAAAATAAACGGTTTAGTTTTCGGTTGAATACAAGATTTATTCTGTGCTGTGTCTTAAAGTTTGAAAAACTCTGTAACTCTTCTGGAACAATCATAATTTAAGTATAAACTTTTCAAAAAGAAAAAAAACGGACATTTGAGGTTTTCTTGAGTTTTCGGTGAGTACAGTAAAGTGGTCTCCGCCCCTCAAACTACACACTAAATGTCAAACTAGTACTTATGGTTACTTTTTTGTGTTCTTCTTGCGAAAAAAAATATATTTCCCCTCTCATCTCATCGTAGATTTTAGTAAGAAGATGCATCTGTAGAGAATTGGGGTTGTTCTTCTGATCTTTTGCGGAGGAACTTTGCTGGATCTTGTCTATGGATGATGGAACCAAGATCGGATCCCCGGGACCCCAAAAAAAAAGTTTGTCTTTTTTTGAGTCCTTTTGGACTTGACTGACTTTCTCACTTTACTTTCTGCTTTCACCCGAATGAGGAGAATTTTCTCTCTACTAGTTCTCACTCACTCTTCATTCTCATCCCTTCCACCTCAACACCATCACCAGTGTAGACAACTCAACTTTCTCCAACCAACTTTCTCCGTCTTCCCCTAGTCCACGGACTACTGGGGAAAACCCCTAGATTTCTATAGAATATAATTGTGTTTTTGTTTTGTGTGAGGACAAGAAGGTGAAAATCACTGTTGATTAAATCAATTGAAATTTTATAATCTTCTTCTAAATCAAGGGTTTAAAGTTTCATTTGTGATTTGTTGATTGTGATGTAGATACAAAGTGGGGAGTTAAAATTTGTGTTTTTAAGTAAGAAGTTATAGTACAGTACTTTTGGAAATTTTTGAATTACCGAAGCCCGTTAGAAATAAGTTTGAGTAGCCCACAGGGTTTTTTGCCCGATTATTGGAACCCTTTCAGTATAATAAGAGTTTGTGACTTTTGTTTTTGTCTGTGGTGGTGGATTTTTGGGATTTTGTTTTGGAATTATCCTCTGACTAATCGTAAGTTATTGAATAAGCGTCATTTTGCTAACTTTCACTTGACTTTCCCTTTGTCCTTGCCTTGGTTTGTTTCAAGGAAGACTCGATTCATTTGATAATTCTAGGCGAAATCTATCCTATTGGATCTCAATTTTCGGGCCATAATTTTTGGGGAAATATAAGACTCTGATGGAAGTTTTTAACATGTTAAGGGAATGCTAAGATATAGAATATGTGTAATGGAGACGCTTTAAAACTTGAGCTTATACATAAGTGATGGCATTCAATAATTTAACTTTTTTTTAAAGATAGCATTGTTACTCCGATTACACCCTAACTTGTCCTCGACTTATGTTCAGTGAATTGAAAATGTGTTTCCGATTACAATTTGTGTCGCGTATATTATAGTTTGCATTGGGACGCCACATTGCATTGCATTAACTAATATAGGAAAGAGTTTGTTCAATTAATGGTCAAATCCCGTGGCCGTGGCCATTTCACGCCAAGTATGCATAACTTTATATTTTCCCAAATTACTGAAAAGTACTATACATTGGTTAAAGGCGAATCTTCCAGTTACAGTCACATCTTTAATGTAAGGTTTAATTATTATTCATGGATTATTCAAATTTGGTCAAACACAACTTGATCGTAATTTTAGATTAAATCGTATAAGAAATGTTTTCCCTTTTTTAGACAATTCAATCTACACAAAGTCGTAGTTTAAGTCATTGAACCTTTTTTTTGTCCCAGTGCTAAGAACTTCTTTAGTTAGACGTACTCATCTCCCCAAAAATTTGATATTCATTTTTCCCCTTAAAAACCGATTATATACTGTATAAGAAAACGAAAAAATCGTTTTCCTCAAAATTTCCGTTATCCCATTGTTGAAAGATTTCCTTGGAATTCTCATCTGCAAATTTTTTTTATTCTTTCCTATTTCTTCCCGTCCGCTTTACAATAATTTCGATCGTCAGGTCAGGGCCCGGATTGGAAATGGTCCAACTCACTGTCCACCAAATATATTTATAATGTTTGTAGGAAGGAAATAATGGATTTTGATTATTTGTTACGGGGAGGACGGGATGGGTCCTCCTAGCAGAGAATGACTGGAGAAAAGTACTTTTTATATCATGGGTTTAAGAACTACTAAAAAGAGATCCGGAAAAGTTATTTGAGGTGACATAAGGGTGTAATGACAATCAAAAGGAAATATATAAAGAGAGGGATGAGTCCTCCTCCTATTACGGGTAATGGGGTGGTAAACTAAAATAAAATCAATGAGGGGATGAGAAACTAACGTTGGGGCTGATTTAGGCTATCATCAATACCAACCCCTTGACCTTTCATGAAAAGAAAATTGTAATTTTATTTGAGTAAGAAAAAAGAACATGATGATCCTCCAGAACCGGTTTGACCTTACCCAACCTCTTAAGATAATGTAATTATAATTGAGTCTTCAATCCTATTACTTAATTTGATTAAAGGGTCCCCCATTTGTGTGTACGAGTACCTTCCATATTGTTAGTATGTCTGACTTTATCAAAAGTTGAGGGCCTAATAATGTTTTAATTTGGTTCAATTGTTCAAGAACTTGATGAATTTACTTTGGTCTCTAAATTGACTTTGGAAAACATTTTTATGTTGAAACATTACTTGGCAGTTTTAGATAAATTTATTTATGATTGTTGAATATTTTTTGTACTGGGTACGAGGAAGGTAAAGTACGGTTCTCCGCTCTTGGTCCGTTTACATTTATAAACAAACATTAATTAAATCAATCAGATGGCATTGTTTTCAATTCTGCACAAAAATTATCCAAAAAGTCAGATTCTACAATTGTTTTAACATGTTAGTTTTAAGTGAACCGTAATGTTCATGTTCAACTTTAATCATTTTTTTGGCAAAACGTATTCATTTAATGAAGTATTGCGTCAAAACTGTTTGGACCCATTGCTTGAGGTAACCCTTTGACAATTATTATCTCTCTTAACGTAGAATCGGGATAGTAAATACTAACGTAAGTAAGTCAAATTTACCTTATACAGTATTTATGTATTGAAATTGAAAAGGTTTATTTAACAGGGTCTTGTTAGAGAGTTAATGGGGAGGAAACGGGTTTTATTGCTACTAATTTCATTGAGATTAAAGAGATTTTGGAATTGGATTCATAAAGATTTCCTTTCAATTAAGAAAAATGTATTGCATTGAAAGGAATGAAGATCCTCATTTCTACCCTGTCACGAATTTTTATTTAGTTTCCCGTTTCCCCAAGGATCTTTATGGCTTCTCCACGAGAACTCACCGTGACGGACGATTGTTATGAAACCCAGCTCATTGTGAACCATCGTGTCTTGTTTTCATGTGAAATCCAGAACTTGTAAAATTTAAAAAAGAAGTAATTCATGTTGAGTTTAAAGGACATGACATAAAGTAAGTGAAGATGTTTTTATGGCAGGGTAGAATTAATAGATTAAACCAATAAGGAAGATTCAAGAATTTAATCGCACAATGAAATAAGGTGTAAGTGGACTTTATATGGAGTCCGGCAAATAGCTTTTGGCTTTTAAGTTGAATATTTACTTTAAAAGGGTGTTACAAATATGTAATTTCAAATGTTTTGAAAACCGGAGCATATTTGCTGACAAGGAATTAAATCATACATAATTTGATTTTGCATTATTTCTTTTATTATTCTCGCATGTCCGTTTACTCTGGTGATCTTTCTATCGTGGACTTATTTTGAATAAGAAGATGGAAGAGTCCCCGTACGTGCCAAATACTCTTCCTCCAACCCTTGTCGTTTTTTCTCAGTCTGGTTACGGAGACGCCCTCAGAATGCAGAGACCCTTTGGTTCTCAGGTAAGTTCCAATTATTACAGACGATTTCCAATTTTCCTCTTTTCTTCGTGATAAAATTTGCAAATTTCAAAATTACTATACTGGTTTCAAGTTAAGCTGAACATTTTTGAACGTTTTTACAAAAGATTCTTATGAGTTTAAACAAAATTGGCATAATTTGACCAAGGCACTCACATTGCTCAATTGCTCATTATTCTAACTTTCACAAAATCTTGCAAAAAGGTCATCCTGTCACATAAAATACATGACAAAGATTAATCAAAAGGTGTCCATTATGGTTTCTGAAATTGGAGCTCGTTGAGAAATCACGGACCATGAGGTATCCCACACATATACGTTATCCATATTAATCCACATCCACAAATGTGACTTTACAATTGAGCCATATTCTCTGATCCCCCTGGATCAATTACAAATGCATGTCATTATGATGAGATGACAAAATTTGAGATTAATTTTCAAGTTTCACTTTCTTTTGGTTTGGTAACAATTTGACATCCGATCCCAGGTCCTTTGAAGCATGGAATTATAACAAAAGAAATACAATTCCTCCTTCCTGTCACTTTTAGCTCTAATATAGCCAATATCTCGGATTTCAGCTGCAATCAAGTTTGAGCTTGCTTGGGCAAAAATGTGAGCTTCCATGTGAGTTCAAATGAATTCATGTAGTGGCATTTTAATTGTTTGGACTTTTGTTCTTGGACAATGCCCATCATGATGCATGGTCAAAATCGTGGAAGAGGGCGAGGCTTTTTTTTTCTCAAATTACAAATCTTTGAACGATCCTCATGACTTGGTTTACATCCCGCAGTATTCAAGCAAACAATTCTTGTGATTATAATTGAGGCATAGATTGTTTTAATAGCAGCTGAAATTTTGATCCCATCAAGTATTAATTAAATTAAAATACCAAAATTCATTTTTTGCATGATGATGAGACAGGATGAGAATCAAATATACGCCTCACTTATGGGCTTTGAAACAATTTTGCACAAGTTGCACATATCATAACATGATGGTTAAAATTCAGAGACCCACTCAATTATTTATACAATGCATGGCTCAAAAAAGTGTTAATGGATTCTTATCCTAGACGCTTTACCCTTGCACCACTTCCTTAAATTACTCAAATGGAGCTGTTTATACAGGAAGGATTTTATGACTTATTTGGTACACGTGTTAAGGGTCAGGGGTCAAGTTGGCTCTACTTGACTCAACCTTTAAATACCCTCATGATTATCTACCCCAACCCCAACTGGGGAACACTATAACATCATTCAACGGAAATCATTTTCAGGGACCACAGTTAAATACAGTTATTTAAAAGTTCATGGACACAAACTTTCATGAATAGAAAATACTCGTATATGAATGAGTTCACATCCACATTCTCCCAAATGGTTGGGGGTACAGATAGAAATAGTAATGGGATTCATGGGACAGCACAGATCCATTCGTGGATAAATCCAATATTTTTCATAAATGTTATGACTCTTATCTGTTATTTATTTTCGGGTTTGGTTTTGGATTGGTATCCGGGAATAAGAGGCCTGACTCCACATGTTTCAAAAATACACAACTACTATTACTGCTACTAAATATTTTGAGCCTGAGAATTTCTTCAAATACCATGCCACAAGAATTTTTTTTTTAAGATTGTGGATGTAAAGGAATTCCGGATGGTCCATGTAGTACATTGAATCCGGATATTTGGACAGGAGAAGCCCTTTAATTCAAGATCTTCTTCCCTGCCTGTCTGAATTGAGTATAGAGAATTAGTTATTAGTGATGGTTTGGGGAATTAGGGAATTGTTTAAAATTCTGAACGAACCGGATTGAATATGAGGGAAAGTCAAGAGAGATGCATGAATGATTGAGTAGGGCTCTGATCGGAACTCGAAAAAATAATAAAGTTATATTGGGATCTGCTAAGGGCTAAGGGTCAAGGAACAGGCTGCTGCTGGTGTTGGTGTTCATAAACACCTTCATCGACAAAATCATGTATGATAGGAATGGATGCTGTAACTAATGAAATTGAATCAACTACCTTAATAATGCAATATTGGTCCAATTTGGATTCCATCTGATCCAAAGTTCTAGAAACACCTTGGAAGTGAAATTTCATGAAAGATCCCTGGGACGGACGATTCCTTTTCCTCCAAGTAAAAAATGAACAAGCTGATACCCGTGGGTTTCAACCCCGTCATCATCATCCCTCTGCCTGTACCAACCGGTCCAGAGAAAGAAGAGGAAAAAAAACTGAAAATTTTTTGACGGGACTGAAGCTCTTTTCCTCCTCCATCGTCCTAGATGAAGTATTTAAAGTTATTAATGTATGGATGGATTCTTTATGAGTACATCCAGTGAGTAGTAGTAGTTTGCATGGAAGGTCTTTTATGTTGTAAGTAATGCTCTAACCCTTCATTTTTAACACGGAAGTTACACGGAAAGATATTTTAATGTTGCAGAAGAATCTGAATCTCTTTCCAGCCTTGGGATGTTTGTCACGTTTTTCATGTCTAATACTTTTACCCTCAGAGAGAAGGAAAAAAATATTCACCCGGGTAGTATTAGTAATAGTAGGGTTGTGTGAAGGTAAAGAAGATGACTTGTCATGTCACTCCTGCTGGATCCTGACTGCTAAAATGCTAATAACTGTGGCCCTCCTCGTCCCAAAAACATATGTAATAACTAATACTTAATGCATCCTCCAGTCATGACTTTTTAAAGATTTTTAACATGGAGGCCTTGGGGAAAAGGACAGGTGAATATTTTTTTAAGTCGAGACGATTTAGTATATATTACTAAAGAACTATGGAAAAGTGACATGTCAGCCCTTACCTTCAGTTTTTCTTTTGATAGTTAAAAGGTTAACTTTGACTTTGGAAAAGTTTGTTTAATCAGTTTAATGACATATTTTTTTGGAATCGAGTTAATAAAAACTTGCAACCGTTGGTGGCATGCTGCGACCGATCAACCTTTCATGCATTCGAAAACTAAAGCTAAAATGAAAATGAAGTCTTACAATTGGCGTGCCCCAAAATACAACTGCAAAGGGTTAAATTTTCTGAATTTTTTATATTTTTCTGAATAAAACTCTGTAAATAAAGTAAATTCTGTATACAAATAAAATCTGCAAATCCCCATCCCCATCTGAATGAAGTTTCATGCTTCCCAGCTAAATAAAATTATGTTACATTTAGTTTAAATAATTACTTCACCATTGGATTACGTTTTCTTCAAATTTAATTCTTGTCGAAATGTCTACAAATATATGCGTCTGCTTCTTATCTAAATAAAAGTTTATCAAATATCCATTACTCTCTCTTTAAACAAACCACCCTGCTTCCCAACTCGACTAAATTTTACCAGATTATCTTGCAAATGTTTATAAACTAGCCTGACCGCTTCTCAACTTAACTAAATTTTTGGAATACCTGTATGGTTTCAAATATCCTCCTAGACGCTTCACAAATGAAATCCCTTTTTGGACTTGCTTCCTATTGAAGCAAAATTCCCTTCTAATCAGGGCCAAACTGACCCTATTTTTTTGTGGAAGCGCGGACAGACCGACGGACAGACAAGGCCTTCCAATAGGACCTCCGATGATCGGTCCAAAATCATACAAATGGCAATGGAGCTTAAAGAATTTAAATTACGAAACCCGAGTGATTTTTTTTGGATTGCTATTGTGATTTTGTATAAGCACTGTTTAAAAAATGTTTAAAATGTCCCTTTATTGAAATCAATTTTTGTTAAAAAAAAATTAATGACCTTTGTAGGTGGATGGCAAAGAGTCCCTGAGCCTCTCAAGTCTCTCCCCATCATCATTTGGTCTTCGCCCAATGGAAGGATTTGGTGGACTCCCACTCCACTTACAAAATCCATTCTTACACCCTGCCCTTGACGGAAGACTTCCATTTGGAAGTTCAGGGGCATTCCGACCCATTGTCACCTCTGCAACCGTATCCAATCCTTCAGGATTAACTAATCCACATGGGGCTCATGGAGGTAATCCTGGTGGTGGTGGTGGTAAGTGTCTCCCATCAGCCTTCACCGCTCCAACTGGACCCACACGTCGAAAGTTAGACTCTATTGTTGAGAGTGTCATGGAGTCACGGAGTCGTGCTGAACAAGGAGGAGTTGGAGTCTCAATCTACAGTGGTTCACCAGCTCATGGGTGCTCAAATCTTGGTTCATCCTCGACCTCATCATCAAATTCTGGTGTCCTCAACCTTGATAAAAATTCATCATCCTCTGGAGGAAGTAGTACACATTCATCATCTCATAGTCCTGCTGGATATGTGAATGGGGGTCAAGGTCATCCACATCATTCATCGCGCCATCGCTCCATCTCCCCAACTTCCATTCATCATAGTCCAAATCAAGGAGGTCACAAAGAGGATCGTGGTGGTGGAGGACCTGAGGACTGTTCACTTGGGGATGAACGTGAAGACAATTGTACGCCAAATTCAGATTTAACGGATCGTTCGAGCCCCGAAGACTCCCATCTTTCAAAAAGTAAGTAAATGTTTCTTTTTTTCAAAAAACATCCCTCATAATAGCTCTTGACCTCAGGGTCAGTCATAAAAATCCAGGTCAACACTTTTTAAATATATTTATTATTACAACATCCCATTTAATGGCTTGTGTCCTTGTCCAAACAGACCATTATCCTCCTCCCCAACAACTAATTCCTCATTTATGAGGATATTAAAAATCGAAACATTGGCAACAACGGCCCTGGCGCCAAAGACCCAGAAACTAAATCCTTAGTTGCAAATTACAATTTAGTCTTTGTTTCTTTTTTTATTATTGTAAAAGGGACATCATAACATATTATTTTTTTGAGCCTTTTGTTCTTTTTTCCTTGAGACAAAATTTCGAACGTTTTGTCTTTGTGTCTCCTCTTTTGGGAGGTCATTACTCATTTTATTCTCAACTCATCATCAGCGAACCTTTAGAGGATTTTTCCCGAATTACAACATAACTCGAGAGAGACTGAACATTACATAGAATGAGATTTTTATCGTATTTTAAAAGTTGCTAAATTTTTTTTAGTGTGAGGGAGATACACATTTATTGCTTTATTACATCCTCTGGCCTGGCCTATTCTGTCCTTCGAATAATCCTATATGAAGTTAACACCAAAGAAGACCTCTGTCTCACTTCAGTTGACACTACTAACTCATCTTTAGTGTCAAGTGGACAGCGGAAGGGCTTATAGACCATTTCCAGAAAACCGGATTCAATTCTTCAAAAAGACCCGTAGACAGTCGTCCTACAATTTTTTTTTCAGAGATTGGATGGGCGGCACAATGGTTCTTGTTGGTTAGGTCATCTTTTTTAAGAGTGGATATTTAAAAAGGTATCATAACTTTCTTTAAGGAAGTCCTCGTCCTCGAGGGTGTTGATAATATGTGTACTTTGTACTAAACGGGTTTCAAAAACATGTTTCAGCTCAAACATTGACTTTTTGTTAGATATTTGGAGGAAATGAGATGCAGGAAACGTTGGATTCATGGCTGAGTGGACATCAATAGGATGTGACCTTAAAGAAAGATTCGTTCGAAATCCGGGTTTTACGATCTTTTTGATCAGAGAAACATAGTTTTATTATAATGAAAAAGCTTTAGAGTAGAATTCTCACACATGATTAGATGTAATGCCTATATATAATGTTTTTGATTTTGCAAAATATTGCAAATAGTAAATTCTAAAAGTTTATGAAATTTTTTAGAGTTTGACTTGGAAACTTTCCCTGTCATCCGAACCAATTTGAAGTAATTATTTTTTGAAGATATTATATAAAAGTTGTAATTGTGTCCATTTTTGAATCACCATAAAGCGTTAGGAAAGTATATAAGAAAATCCGTGACCTGTTTATATCTAAGAATTAGTTCAGTTCTTAAATGCTAGATTTCTTGAGTTTCAACGATCAAGTATCTTTGGGATCTTTTGTTTGTAAACTGGACAAAGAAATGTCTGATTTTCCCGTTGAGACTCAGAACAGGTACTGGGACAAAAGAGGGGAAATGGAGGCTCCGCCGTGTTTTCGAGATTGGGAGAATCCTCCTGAATAGCTGACCCAAAACTATCGAATTGAATCCGACGTTTTCCCCCAATCTTTCAAGTCTTACAATGTTACAATTACTCCAAAGTCCTATCCTGACCATATTCCCTAAAAGAATGAATGGAGAAAAGCGATATAATAGAGGAGAATTTTCAACTTCCACTGTCGACCCAACTATAGTTTTTTTGATCTGACACGTAATTTCATTAGTCGACTCTTTTGTTTAGGGCTTTCTGTAGCGTTTGGTTAGGGAGCTCTTTCGATGATTGCTAACGACCTTCAGACAACAACTGTGATTTAGGAAAAAAAAGTTGAGAAAATTTATGAATACAGTAGTTTTCTATGTACGAGTAAGTAGACCAAATTTATGAATTGGATAAAAACAGGATATCAGAATTTTTTGGGTACAATTTTCCGGATATGTTTTGACCTCTTGTCATTGAAACAACTCTTAAATCCAAGAAATAAAAATTTCAACACATTAATGATATGTACAACTCATCATCCTGACATGAGCTTCCAGTCTTAAAAAGTTTGTAAGTTCAACTCATTTTTGAGGGCTTGGCTTAAACCCGGGTAGATGTCAACCTCCGAACCTGAACCAGAGAAGCCTCTTCATTTTTCTTTCCCTTAAGATTGACTAATGTGAGTGTCTCTCACCTCCTTCAACATTTTTTATTATTAAACCATGAGCCAAAAAGGTCCCATTCCCTCCTCCTTATCTTTTGATCTGAGCTGATACCCGGCTATTTTTTTTTCTCCCTTGGCTTTCCCCAGATCTGTTCAACCAAGTTGAGAGAGGAGACACACGTCTCAAGTCTTGTTCCTTCCTTCCTTATTTCCTGAAGGAGGTTAGGTCAGGGAGACAGGTCAAACCAGTAGAAACAAAATGAGAAGTTTACTTTCTTTCCCTCCCTTCATCACATCACCCACCTCCTCAAGAGACTTAACTCTTAAACTGAGGAAGAACTGACTTATGATATCTTAAACTCAAGTCAAGAGGATCTTCTTGACTCCTCGGAAGGAGAAAGTTGATTCTTGGTCTTTTTCTTATGGAGAAAGTGATGAGATGTTTGTTGTTGGTGAGACTCGTGCTGAAACAGTAAAAGTGAGAGGAAGAGAGCTTTAAGAGTCTGTCATCTGACAAATAAATCTGTATCAAAGTTTAGGGTCATGAGAGACAGTTAGATAGATAGACAGACAGACGGACAAAGTCACAGGAGCAGGATGAGGTGCATATACATAATACACGGAGGTTTTTCCCCACGCCGCATGCATCTTGTTCCTCAAAAATAATGGCAAGAAAGTCACTTTCGGTTATGAATAAAATGAAGGCCAACAATGAAACCGACAAACCTTGACAATCAATTATCTTAAATTTTGTCACTTTTTGTTAAACGTATGTACTGTACAAAGTAATGCGTTTCGCGTTGAACTTTTATGTGACATGACAGCCATGCACTAAAGTTCCAAGTTTGTGTTTTCATGAAAACGTACATAGAGTAAATTGGTGAAATGGATTTTAAAATATGAACAATGATTTTAGAGTACTATGTATTGTGAAAATTTATTATTTTGGAACAAACCAAAATACGTTATACTAATAAACTATCCAATTTTATGAAAACACAATTTCATACAAAATCAAATGCCGATACATAAGTTTAGAAAAAAAAATACAATGTTCTTTCACACTAAAATGAAGGCCAAATGGGACAATTTAGCCCATTCTACTCTTGTACCCTACCAGTCCCAAAACTTGAGGTTAGTTATTCCTTCAATTACATCTTCATTTTCATCTTGGACATATGTGGTGGTATTTTCACTATTTTCTCAGGGACAGTCCTCAAATCTAACTTGATCTCAATCTCATGGACTTTTATCTTCAAAGTTACAAAAAGAAAGTAGTTTCTACGAATCCTTTTATTTCACAACCACTACTACTAACTTCATCACCCTTCCACCCTGAACGGTCCCAATACCCAACTAACGGAGCCCCTGAAACCCCACGAGAAAAAAAATCGTCTCCACAGATTTACCCTAGTTTTTCTTTCCTCCCGGGTTGGCATCCATCCATATATAGGATGCCGTGTGGCTTGGGTTTCCCGGGTAATATTTTTTCTCCCGTTGTTCAGTTTTCTGAGGCCATGGATTTGAGTGAGTGAGTAAGCCATCATTCATGATGTTGATTGTTGGGTTTTTGGTTGGGGAGAGGCCGAGGAGCCTGTCCAAGAACTCCAAGATGAATGACATGATGATGGTGTAAGTAGAGTCAGAGAGTGGTCTTCCTCCCCCTTTGGAATGTAGCTGGAGAAAGTTATCCCAAAGTTGGGTCATGTCATGGTACAGGAAAAACTCATATGTGTGTGTGTTAAAGGTTGGTCTTGGCTGGACCATCAGACAGTTAGACAGACCGGGACCGGACAATTCTTCTTCTTTTTCCTCTATGTAGTCGACTAAAAGTCCGACCACGCACCACAAAGTAGTTGTTGGTGGTTCAGGCCATAAAAATAAGCATGGGTACGTTGTTGAAGGTCTCATTGTGTTGTTTAGAGGATATGGGTACGTATGGGGGTAAAGTCAACAATATGAGATTTGTATCCTCAAAAGTATTTTAAACATAGTAGATGTTGTGGTAGGGTTGTCCCGAATTTTGATCAACGATTTAGTTTCAATAGGTCAATACTATTCTTCATAAATTTACAGTATGCAAACGTGAGAAAATTCAGGTCATTCAACATTAGAATTAAAATTAATTTAATATGACATAACTAGAGTTTGATCCAAGTTACACACTTACTTCATTTGACTTTACTTTTAGTAGCCGTGTCCTCCTCCGTTTGGCCTTAAACCCAACTTCATGACCCTTCAAACCTAACCTGAACTAACCACTATACAACAACAATTCTTCCTGCCCCTCCTCGATGATAAATTCCAGTGGTTTCTCATAATCTCAGACTGGTACACAAGGAAATAAAAGGAAAACCTTGGTTTTTTACCACAGTTATCAAAGTCATACATTTATGAGAACTTGGCTCTTATATTTTCCTTCCAAAACCCAATCCTCCCTGTGTGTTCCCTCCCTCTAATAACATCCCATAAATTTATGAGCTGCAAATATTAGGAACTTTCTCCTACTTTCACTCTCCAGGAGGAAACCCTCAGATTGTTTTCTCTTCTTTCCCTTGTTTTCTCTCTCTTGTGTCCTCCACAATGAGTCTTTAAGTAGTTGGGGCCACAGAGACCCTGTGTCTGTGTAGTCCACCATTTAATGGGGGTAAAGGGATGATGATGGTGATCAACATCATCATGATGGTGGGCCCTCTCTCCAACAGTGCAATAAGATTGAGCCTCTTGCAATTGTATTTTCTCCAGGAAGGAACGAACCTCCAGAAGTGAGGGACTCCCTCCATGAGCCCACCAGGGGTTGAGGAACAAGAGGGGTCTCTATATAGCCTTCATGTGTTCAAACTGAATCCCATAACATTACATCCTAGCCCACCCTCCAAGGTCTCCTGGAACGACAACGACTCCTTGCCCCGGACTCTAAAAGAGCATTTTATGTCAACCACTCTTATTAAAATCCAGGGCTGATGAATGATAGTTGTATACATTGAGAGTCCTGAACAATTTTTGTGGGGTTGTGGATGAGGAACTTTGAGGTTATTAAAGGAACAACGCAACAAAAGCGTAGTTGATACAGCGAGGCCCCCTCTGGAAAATTGCATTTTATTATTGAAGATCCTCATCGGGAGAAGCTTAAGATTACAAGTTCCAAGGACCTTGCACAATAATTGAATAAAAGGTTGAGAGTTGAAACAGTTTTGGGAATTTAAAGGATTTTGGAGAACCAAACTTAATATGAGGAG
>JAQIYE010000114.1:0-17568 GCA_034699765.1 Xenyllodes armatus
AATTTTTTAAAACCCAACATTTTTCTTTGAGGGAGTCGAATGAGGAAATGGTTTATTGTTTATTTTATGGTTCTTAAATTCCGAGAGAGTGTTTATTTCTCATCTTCTTTAAAGAGTTTAGAGTAAATTTTTTTTAAATAAGAAACCAAAGGGTTCTTTTGTTTTCTTGCTTTTCGATTTGGCATGGATAATTGAATTATTGGAATTTAGGCTCCTAGAATCTTTGGGGTTGATATGGAGGATTAGATGATTAGACTGTTGATGACAAAGGGATTTGTTAATGGTCTGGATTTCTAAGAAAATATGAAGCCATATAGAATATTCATACATTTATTTGTTGGACCAGTGTCCGGCTCCCCGCTTTTAAAATACCCCTTCATTGATGTATGTTTTATTTCAGCACTTCCTTCCTCACTTCCATTGTCTCAATCCCATCTCTTTTGAACTAAGAGAAAAATCAGCAGAGGAACACATTGAGATTTGATCCCAGACCGGATCTAATGGAAAAGGATGTAAAAACATAACAATACAATAATAACAATGATATTTATAAAAAGTCAAACTCGACAAAAGGAGAGGATCTGCTAGGGTCATCATGCCGTGTTAAAGCGATGAAAACTGTGTTTGTCCAAAATTAGTATGATATGAAATGAACATTATCCTGCTCAAAGTGGTATGGTTGAATAATTCGAATTATAAAAGATCTTATCAACATCAATAATCCTGACGATTTAAAATTCATATGTTTATTCGCGTTAATCTTTATCCATGAAATTTTGGTTCAAAATATTATGATTCTGACATAATATTCCAACCCAAATTTAAAAACTATTTTTGTTGAAAAATATATTCTTACTAGCCGTAACCCAGGACGTTTTACATTAAAACTGTTTTTTAATCTTCATACTTCATACCAAACAACATCAAAGTTAACTATAAGTATGGCTCCTGGGTCACCATCGGGTCGTAGATCAACTTCATCATTCATTACCTTTCCTACCGTTCCTTGAACTGACCACGTATGCAAAAAATCCCTCGAACTGTGACTTTTGTATACTGTAAAAACATGACTTCAGAAGGACTATTTTAAAATACCCTTTAAGGACACCTGTAAGAAGGAGGAGGTACTTGTATTGTAAATAGTGGGTTACAGTTTAACAGTGGATGAGACTGACCTAAAGGACGTCATCAATTAGATGCTTGGGCAGGGTAGGCCAAATGAGTCAAAGGATGACGTCATGACTAATGTTAAAGCAAACAGGGGATCCTCATTCTTTGTTTCTCCTTCAATTCCTTAATTGTGGAAAATCATTTGATTTCTTGAAGATCCATTGATCCATAAAGGTGAGATAAAGTATTTTTGGATGAGCCTTCTTAGGACAAGTCCTCATGTTTATTTCATGTTGTACATAACACAGAAGGGATCCAATCTACCTTGGAATCTAAGGTAGATCTTGTTCAACAGAGTCTAATTAGGATTTGTTAACAGCTACACTTTTCTGATTCCTTGACTTTCGGATCTTTGGGTCCATTCCTTTGATCCTCTTCTTTTCTTGTCTTTGTTCTCTCAGTTCCTCCTCCTACATCTTTTGAGAATAACAAGTGTCCAGTCCTTTGTGGATGATGATGAGCTTGTCCCTATTGTGTTTTTGTAGAATGTCTTTTTGTGGCCTGGAGTCCCCTTCCACCCCCTAGTCTCCAAAATCTTAAAGAATGAGCTAGTTGTTGACTCCTCATTTCATGATCATTGTATTAACTAACGATAACTTGAGTCCCTTGTAAGGAGCTTCAGAGCACTTGATCTTCCAATTGAAGATCAAGCTATGCTAAAATTATACAAAATTAGCCATGATCCGGCCCGAAGATCCCATGTTCGAAACATACAACCCGGATTCATGAAATGTCACTGGAATGAAGCCCTATAGGTTGGAATGGGGGAAAGTCAATCAGCTAGCCCCTATAACCATTTAAAACACAAAGGTCCATCGTTTAAGAAAACAATTGTTTTGGAAGTCCATTGAGTGAGTCCATCCCTTTTTATCCCTTAACACCACCCAGCCCTCAAACCCTCTTCTTCCTTTTGAGGACCCAAAAAATCATACGTTTTTTAAACATTTAGTTTCAAAAAAAGTCAGTCAGTTAGTAGTAGTAGTAGTAGTAGTGGGATGGTCTGAGGCTATAGCTTTTCTCGGGCTAAGCAGAAGAGGCTGAGGTCCATTTTTTGGCATTGTCTCATTCATTTATAAAAACGGGGTGTCCCTCTACCCCTGCAAATTAGTTTGGTCTTCAACCATCAAGAGATCACATCAAGAAGAGGAAGGCAGGAAGGAACTCAAAAGAGTCACAGAAGAATCATCATTAGGTTAATATTCCCCAATAGGACCCTCATCCAAACCCCATAAAACAACAAGAGAGAAAAAACACAATAGAAAAGGAGTTAAGAGTTAAGTGGAGGGAGGTAAGTAAGCAGGTAGTCATCCAAATAAGCAACTACTAAACACATACTTATTAGT
The DNA here is from genome assembly GCA_034699765.1 of Xenyllodes armatus. NCBI lineage: Eukaryota > Metazoa > Arthropoda > Collembola > Poduromorpha > Odontellidae > Xenyllodes > Xenyllodes armatus. The sequence continues at coordinate 2,514 of JAQIYE010000114.1, forward strand.
GGTGTAGTTGGGATTAGTCAGCAAGCAAAGAGGATCCAAAACTCAACAAACGAGGAGATCCTCTGAATCTGACGTAAGGCCAAACACACGACAAAGTTACATCCTCCATCCATTCACTCACACTTCAATCATTACTATAAAATAGTCCACTTCACACTTGAGACTCATTGATTGAGGTGAGGAAGGAAGGGATCTCCTCATAAATTACAAAAATTATAAAAAGACAATTAGATCTCATCATTTACACTCCATTTACTTGTTGTTGTGTGTGAGTTCAGTTCCTTTTTTTGGCATTTTTTGAACAAAGGAAGAACGGTTTAGACTTGTTGTGACTCAAATCAGTTATACAAGGATCGATTTAAGTGAGAGTTGAGTTGTTCCATGAGATTCACTCATATTTAGGAAATTGTTTGGATTAGCTGGGGAAAATTGAGACTTGGGACGCTAATTTTGTTTGGAAGTTATCTTCCAGTGGGTTTTATCTCGTTTAGTTTGAATTGAGTCTTTGTCAATTTCAAAATTCAAAATGTGTGAAGATCAAGGACCTTGTCCAAATTGTAGAAACTCTCATTGTTCCCATACTCCTTGTTCTAACTCACAATCAGAAGAGGTTAATTGGGAAGAGTCAACAGAGTCTCGAGTCAGGGACAGTTCCACTCCCACCAGAGTCCCAGATCCTCATCGACAAGATTCTAGTGACTCCACGACCCCAGCCCAAGAACTACCCTTGACCCAGGGGACAGGGACTGGACAGGTCACATTGTTGAGTCAAAAGAAATGGTGTTCCTGGAGAAAAGTACTACGGCTCCTCTCACCCTATACTTGCTTTGGTTAGTTTTTTGGTTTGGTTTCTTAATTAGAAGATAAATACATTTTATTTCCATTTTCTGGGGGGAAAGGTGGAGTATCTTTAGGTTTTGATTTTATTTTAGGAGACAAAATCCGATCGTTTTTTTAAAAACAAATGTACTTAGGAGGATTATTTTTATTATTTATACTTTTCAATGCCCTTTCTGATTCTGAGTCATTTTGGGTATTCCATTGCAGTAATTTTCCCAGTCGGGTTTGACATAAATATAGAACCCAAATGTTGACAGAATTATTCGTGTTCAAACACTCCAAAATATTACAAATATTTATGGAATGCATTACAGGGCCGGGTCAGATGACCGGATCCGTATTTGTATTTAGTTTGGAAACTACTATATAGTTTAATTGAGTTATTCTGATGCATAAGTACTTGCTTGTTGTTGATTTCACCCTGTCCTATCATAATTTGAGAGGTGAGAAATCTCTGAATCACATTGAATCAATCCAGTTAGGGTTACAAAGTGTATCTACATGAACTATAGTTTACAAAAAACTCATTACAATTTAACGGACTCCCAATTTGGGATTCCATTATGTTTTGGGTTATCAGACGTGTCAGTCATCATAGTACAACAAGATCATGCGGTTCTATAAGGCTGAGACCACTTTATAAATAGTGTATTTGCGAATTAAGGTTTGATCTAACAAACGTTTTTTGCAAATTTTTGTACATGCCAGTAATGTGTTTTAATTATTTTAATGTTCGTTGCGTAAAAACAACTTTGTTTAATCAGCTAATTTAGGTCTGAATGATGAAATTTGCAAAGATTATTTTACAATATTCATTGTCTATGTCAATTTATCAAACTTTTCCCTTTGTTATTCTTTTTTCAGGATTCGGGACTTACACGGTCATTATCTTGACAATTTGTTTTGTTTTCCCAATTACAATGTCAAATCCAGTCCCATTCTCAGGTTCCAGTTCCTCCAGAGGTTCAGATGAACCTCGTCGTCATCACAGGGACAAGGATCATAGTCAAATCGTGAATGAGAAACCTCCTAAATGGATCAATCCTTGCAAACTCCCTTCATCAGTCCCTCCTTCTGACCCCCAATTCCCCTCTCAACCTGACACGGAAATATTTCATAATATCATTACTCAAGCCGCAAAGGCAGAGAAACAAACCACGGAATTCTACGAGGACTTTGTAAGTACATTCATCATCTCATTGTTAAAAATCCAATTTTTTAAGTTAAACGGGTTCAGGGACTTGAAGGGTCCTGGAAAAGGTTGATACATTCTTTAACATGATGAGAATCGAAATCTCACTATGCCCCAACATACAAAAATGTCGACGTACATTATTAATACGTAGACATTTACATTCATTCTAGAGTTGAGATGCAAATTTTGTTAGAGTTCAAAATGTTAGGTAATCCCTTAAAATGTGAAACAATTGTAGTTTCTGAAACAAAGAAAGAGATTAAGGTACAATGAACGATCATTTAGCAAGCCGGGCAACATAGAATTTGCAAGCTATCGTGTGCTTAGACTAAAGACATGGTACATGGACCTTCCTCAAACTCAACAGGTGTTTTTATATTCCTATAAAATTTAAACTTAAACGGATCTTCTCAACACCGTCTACATTTTTTGCACTCATTTTCTTATTAGAATAAATCATCAAGGTGTGCATACAAGTAATTGGGCTTCTTCAATGCAAGCAAGTCCACCGAGTCATTACCCAACATCTTTTACTATTTGTTAGTTGAACCCCTATGAGTCCTCTGCTGGTCATTGTAATTGTAAATATCCTTGAACCTTCCTTTTTTAAGGATTCCCAAAAAATTTCAATTGTGGAATTTAAGGGTAAGGTTGTGAACAATAGGATTTTTTTGCCCCATTCAATGATGAGCAAATACAGACACGGTTTATGAGTAACTATTATAAAATTAACTTTTGTTCATTTCTGGTTTTTCTAAAGTCTTGGTCATTGACAATTTAACGATTAATACTTTGACAAGACACAGAAGCATTAACACATTTGAAATGAATTAAAAGGAGCCTTGGCCTTTCATCTCATAATAACAAAACAAATTAAGCCACCTTTGTTTTTGGGCCGATCAAGACAGGAGATAAACCTGAATGTATGACTCATTGAGGGTGGACCAAAAGAATTTCGCAAACCAAATTTGCAATCCCTTATTTATTGTAAACGCAAATATTTTAGCAGGGTCCTAACAAATTCCACCACGTAAAGTGTTGGGGCATAATAAGACTTTCGGAACCCTTTAAAATTTTGACTTGTTTGGTTTGAACCCTTTAAGATCCAATGGCCTAACCAACTCAATTCCCTCATTACATTGGTATTTTAGAAAACAATGATCAATGAGGTGATTTGACCGGAAGTACAAAGGAAGAACTAACTTTGTAAGATATTTTTTTGATGAGTCCTCCTCAAATGATGATTAGGTAGGATACATAGGTAGGTTGATGGGTTGTTGTTGGGTCGACGGGTCGGCTTCCTTAGGGGTCAGAGGGGGGCCCTTGCGGAGTCTTCTCAGCCTACCTACATCTGCAGATCCTCTCCAGGCAGAAAGTGTTCTTCTTCCCATGATGAAATCCAGATGGGATCTTGGGATCCCTTTAATAGCTATTATCCACTCCAAACGACTAAACTAAAAGAATTAGAATTGAGTGAAAATCAAAGGGAAAAATAATAATAATTGAAGGGAAAAGCAGTGTGAGGTCCTTTAGCAATGATGGTGATGACCCCAGAGGAAAGGAAGGACACATACTTCATCCAAATGATCTTTTCTTGGCCCAACCTAGAGAGAAGACATTTATTTTTCTGTACCTGTCTCTAACTAAACTAACTATAAACTTACCTTTTGTACTTTTTTTTGAGATGATTTTTTGAAGTTATGGAACTTTTGGAACTGGACCTTGGTCCACCTCCACCTCCTGTCTTTAAAGATGAGAATACAGAAAAACTTCAAATATTTGTAGGATCATACTTTAACCCTAGTGAGAGGACGGATATTGAGTCCGACAATGATTAAAGAGAAATTTTTTTAGAGCAAAAGGAATAAGAATCTGACTTCCTTTCAAATCAAAAAACAGATATTTAAGAAAAATACAGTTTTTCAAATCTGTAATTTGTGTTCAGGTGCCGCTGAATGAGTGTTTGGCCTCCTTTTTGGTCATTGTTTCATTTTTTGGAGAGAAGCTTAGCCTATTGTTGTGTATTTGATTTTATATCTCTTTTCCTGATCCTGAATGATTGACTTTTTTTTAGACAATTCCAAACTTTTCCAGAGTTTAACTTTTCACTTTAAGAAAAACAAACTCATCAATTTGAATTGTGATTGTAGGGTTCTAGAATTGGGTTTGAAAGGGTTGAGAGGACTCTTTATTTATTTATTCCTTTGACCTATAATTCCAAATTCTATCAATCTGACCCTCATAAATGTCAGAAAAGGACTCAAAGGGGTTACATTACAATGAGGAAATTAAAGGGTCTCTGAAGCATTTGATCTTGGATGAAAGTTTTGTTTTTTTGAAGTGAGTCTCATACTGCCCAAATTTTTATACCTCCTCCTTGACCGAAAGGGTCAATTTCATTTTTAGCTGGACACAATAGTCAAAGTGACTTAAGGATCTTTTTAAAAAAATAATTGATGACACTTTTTTCCGTCTGGACACTGACAATGAGAGGAAATATAACATTTGGGCCTCCGTTTCCTCCAGATGCAGAATGAGTATATACAAGCTTCGATCTTTGACCCATAGAAAGAATAGATCTATTTATTTGTTCAACTTGACTCAAACTATTATTGTAAATTATGTAAAATGGGTTTGACTGGGCAAAAACATCTCATTGACATTAAGGGGAGTTTTTAGGATTTTTTGAGACGGTCGAAGGTAGGAATGTGGAAATATATTTTTTGTGTAGTCCAATAAGTCATTCCATTCTATTGTACTCGAGCCCTTGAGTGAATTTGCTAGTGGATCCGTTCCTTACAGCCGTAGATAATTGTTAGAATGTCCAAAGGTGAGGGAGATGAGCTTTGTAAAAATCCCGGATACAAAAGGCACGCGGGATATCAAGCAAATACGAGCCTCTTAAAATGTCTATATTAACTTCATTCTTCCTTTGAGTATTTTTTCATGAACTGATCAGGTCCCTTTCCTCCCTGAACAATACAAAACAATAGAATTGATGGACTTTGAGTCCAACTGAGGGTCCTTCTTGACTCTTAAAGTCCCCACTTGGGTTACTTATCCGCTTTTAGCTAATAAAAGTCAACTGGACAGTTGATGACTTGGTTTTATTTTTTATGTGTAGAGTCTTTTACGTATCATGTACTAATTTACAATGTTTTTCATCTTCGAATGTAGCCAAGTGTCAATTTGAAAGGATGTCAGGTCAAATCTTGTACTGTAGCATTGGGTTTTTGACTTGAAAACTACAAATTTACTTATTAGGTTATTTTGAAAATAAAAGGGATGATTTCTATTTTTTAAGTTCTAAAATATGTTCTGTTTTCTAGGTTTTATAATATTTAATGAATTAAATTTTTGAAAAAGGGACATTTTCGTGTAACTTCGTCTGCACAGTTAACATTTCTGAACCGCAAATTCACTTGGCATTTCCACCAATTCCGAAAACTCACAACAGGTGGAGAAATGACTACTATAATCATTTTGTATCCTTTTCGAATCTGCAAAAATTTTCCATGGTGGATCTCAATTTTTTGAGGTAGCACACTTTTGTGGTTTTTGGTCAACACAAGGCTCATATCCTCTTAATACTCGGTATGACAGTTGGGTCTTTTCTATTCTTCATAATTTGATGGATGAAGAACCGAGCTTAAATCTAATAATTCAGAACAATAGGATGTGATGGGTTTTGGGAACTCAATGGATGGAGATATGGACGGGCTGTTCCATGAGTAAAAATACAAGAATTTGTGTACTTTGAGAAGGGTTCCTCATCATCATCATGAGCATACAAACATCTATTTAACCTTTCACCTGTTCAGAATTAAACCCGGAATTTCTATAAATAATTGTAATTTCAATTATAAAAAGTTTGATATGAATGATTAGGATTTTATCCAACAGGATACAGGAATGTATAGTTTTTTAAACAGATAAGTCACGTAATCATATTCGCTAATCTTAGGCAACACATTTGTCATGACTATTTTGATGCCATTAGAAACTCAATTGTCAAGTTTCGAGAACTAACCATTTGAATGAGTAGTTGGAAGTACTCAAAAAAAGGTCAGGAGAGTCTATAAAAATAATATCCAGGATTGATTTGATAGGATAAACACACATTCAACCTTTGTTAACTCAAACCGGACATTCTTAATGTCAATCAGGGAGAAGAATTTAATTAGATATTATCTATTTATGTATTTTATGTATCTTGGGTGTCCTTATTTGTTCGCTTCTAATCTTATTTTTATTTTTGTTCTTCTTGTTTTAGTACAATGCTGCTTTTGGAGATTCGGATCGGATGAAACTAGACAGGGTGACGTATGACTGGCTCTCAGATGTGATGGAACTAGTGAACAAGGGCCTTGAGCTGGACTTCTCGGATTTGAAAATTAATGTGAGTAGTCTGAAGATCATTCTAAATATAGACTCGTTAAGGATGAGTTAAGTGGGACCTGTCCTGTCCCAAATATTGTTTCACCCGGATTCTTTTTATTAGCTGTTAAGAAGCATTATGAATCGTATCCTACTCCCTTCATATTTGATTCCCTGTTCCAGTTGAAAACATTCTTTTCTTTCATCCTTCCGTTCATGGTCCCATTGTTTTTACAAATTTTGGATCATTATACGCGTCCACTTCTAATTTTATTTCTCACCTTTATCATTTGCGTCAGTAATGATAAAATAACGATGATCAATTAATTGATAGTTTGCGATTTTTGTTTAAGAGGAAAACTTTATTTCAAAAAGTGCTTGATTTTACTGTGAATATTTTTAAATGTCCCAAATTAAAATTGAAGAAATATTATATCGCAGGTCTTTAGTGTTGGAATATTAGACAATATTATAATTGCCAAAAAATCAAACTTCTTATTTGATTTTTAACTTTTAGCCGGATGACACAATTTTGTCCATGTATCACGGTCTTCAAAAATTTGCTGTGGGTCTTGAAGCTATTGTTCTGGATCAGGCATGCTACGGTGGGAATTACTATACACACTTCAATGAAGCAGAGTTCCAGTTGAAATATGTAAGTTGTTGAAGAAAAGCTTATTTTCTAATTTATAAATTGACATATCGTGCTACACTACTAGATTGAGTCCTCATCACTTGGCTTTACAATGTATTACCATCATCCTATCATTTTATTTGATTCCAATTTCTGAAGACATATTTTTTCAAAACATTTTTTGCAAGTTTTTGCATAATTTTTTTTAATCGCATGAAATTGGCAACAGAATGAAGCATATTTTATATTTTTGTAAATGAAGCGTTACAGAAAGAAAACAATAACATAAAACCAATAGAAATTACATGTTCCTAATGTTCAAATCAATCTCATCCGGGTCTAGTTGACGCTAAGGTACTTGTTTGCTCAAAAGAAAGAATGAATTGAGATCTTTTCATATATCCTGGCGAAAGGATACAAAAATAATTATTGCATTTTTTCCAATTCATGGCCTGCTCTATGTAATTTCTACCAAAAATGTCAGAAGTAGGATTGTACAAGAAAAACCATGTAATTGATCTTGGGTTTCCCTAAGAACCCGATTGGATCCTCATGAAAGTTGAATGGAAAGGTAAATGATAAACTACAAAGATCAAGTTAAGGGTACAGCAGCGGCCTTTGTCTTTTTTTGTGAGTGCGGTGTACTTTTTGAGACCCAAAAGCACTTTGAGAACTACAAAAACAATGTCCTTGATTTATGATTTTTTTTTTATTGGGTAGTAACTCATAAGAATTATTGATTTAAAATAATTTCCTTTGTCTGAGGTCAATCTAATCTACCCATAAATGTTAGATTAATATCGATACTGAAGATATTGCAGAGCCAATATCAGTACAAAAGAATTGATATAATTGATGCATCTTTAGAGTAGTGTGATTCATCTTCCGTAATTACCTCTATGTGTATTCAAGTTCAAGCTTTAGAATTTTGAGAGTACGTGAAGTATTTTGAACTTGCATGTTATTATCATTAAAATGGATTTAACGCCATTTAAGGTACATTTTCACTATTGTAGATGAGAATTATTTGAATCTTCTCAAACTACTTGAAAAATCATGTATGGCATTGATCTATATTGCGTTTAAGAGTTCCCGTATAATCCACATCATGCATATATAGCTCCTTGTGCACTGAACCATGATTATTTCTACGCAAATACAAATATAAGCCAGATACAAACCAGTATTGGATAGTATAAATAACCTAGACATTTGAAGCTTAATTAAAATCATTTGACAATGTCCATTTTTTTACTTTTTGTTTCAGGTCTTGTGCGAGTTGCAAATGGCCATGTTGGAGAAGAACATTGTACATGAAGACATCACTCGAGAGATTATGGCACAGGAACACAGGGATATGCCAGACAAAACAACACGTAACATTCGAGACTGGTCAATTTTTCGAGATTACGTCAAGACTCTCCAGTACGTTCAGAAAGCTTTCCGATTTTTTCATGACAAAGCCCAACGAACTGGATCAAGTTAAATTCTGAGAGTTTACACAATTGGATCTTCTAAATCGGTTGCAAATTCCTTTACTTTAGGGTTTTATTATTTTGTGAACGAAATTATTATCATTATTTTATCAACACTATTAAGTGCATGTAAATCTTCTTTTTAGTCAGACCACTGAGGTATTTGGGGTAACGTTAGATTTGTTTGATTTTTACAATTTTATTTATTCATTCCCCAACCCCGACATGCAACGATATATGTATTTCGTAACAAATACATTTTTAGTAAATTGTCCACTTTTACTTTCATTTAAGGATTGTATATGTACAGGGCATTTTTATATGACTTATTCTCTTTTTGGAGATGACAGTTTAATTTATACTCTTGGCTTGACTTTAAACAAACGGTATTCTAAAAAGTATTTCATAGGGTGTGCTTGTTTACGCCCCAAACCCTGGCTCCTACTTAATACTGCAGTTTATGCAACTATTATGTATTCGTGGTTTGTGCTTGTACCTCGTAAGAACTTCAGATCTTTTAAAAGCCAGTTGTACTTTTTGATTTGAGTAAGAAAATTATATACAAAGAATATTTTATTCCTGTAAAATTTAAACTAAAATGTAAACTTTTAAGTCCTTGAAACGGCACGGATATGAACTGCGCTCTTAAAAGTTTCGCTAATTAAATACCTCATCTCACTATTAGTTAATACAACGGTAGGAAACTGTTGTTTGAACAACAAATTAAGGACTTGCTACCATTCGTTTCGCAGTCTTACTTTTATGCTGTGAAAGGAGTAAGTAGTCTGGGAAAAGTCAGTGTTTACTTTATAATTAGTTTACGTTCAATAACTTATTTATTTTTTAAGATAGTTGTGTTGTATTACAAGTTAACCAGTGTACAAAACCATGACATTTTGTCTTTTTTGTGCCCCATTACCCAAAGTATTACAATATACTTAGCATGACCTTACCAAGGTCAATCTCAGTGGAATTAGTTGAGTACATAAACTCATCCTCAGAATTGCTAAATCAGTGTTCATATGTGCATGATTACCATATTGCAAAACTACTTTGGCATTATTTTTTAGTTATCTATAGATCCTTTTGTAAACTGGATTTAATTTGTATATTAAAATTGTATAAATAAGAGTTGTGAAAGTTTTTCTAGACAAAGCTGTACATAAAATAAGTGCATGTTTAAATATGGTAAAAGATTGTTTGATTGTCGCTTTGTTTAGTCTGTTTGTTTTGTGTTGGTTTGACTGTGATTTAGTAATTTTTATATATTTGACTTCGATTATGATATTTTAACTAACTCTTAACTACCACACTTATGTATCTAATTATTATTTATTCTTTGACCATTTTAGTTTTAAATTCCATTTTATATTAATTCTCATGAACCATGTGCTATTCCTAAATGACCTGAACAAATCAACAATCATGAAAATAAATACTTTTAGTCGTGTTGGGTTCTTAGAGAATACGAATACCTTATGTGGCACAAGTATTTTTACAATATTGACCTATTTAACAATAATTATATTATGTGCAACTCTGGGCTAAATTTTAAATAAATTAAATTTTTGGGCACATCTTAGAAATTATTCCACTTAAGAATATAGGAATCTTGTTTTGATTGAAAAGACGTTGATCCTAGGTTTAGATGGTTTTGGCCTTCTTTAGTTAAAAGAAATTGTTTCTACTGAGTTTCGAAACCATATCTTTGCAATTTAGTTTTCTTTGAATTTGTTAAGTACTGCAAGTTTTACACTCGTTAGTGGTTCATGACCTTTCTTAAAGAACAAAGTAAAAGCATTCATATACCACCACCTCTTTGGGTTCTGAATTTCGATTTTGATACCTCCTCCAAAATTTCGTTTCCACACGAAAGATGGACCTTGTTTCGGTTTCAGAAAGTTATAGTAATGCGTCTTTATCTTACCGTTCTACTTTTAGATTTTCACCGCATCAGGTGAATCTGCATAAAAATTAGTCTTTCTTTTTTGTTACTGAATGAGTTTGATTTGAAGAAATGCCCGATTAGGTTTATCCATGTAAACTTATGAAGATTTCTGCTAAATAAATGTAAAGTATTTAATTTAATTTTGTTTACGGAAGACATACTAGATGTTTCGTACTAACAACATATAAGGTAATTGACTTTTTTAACATCAGAAATCATAAAAATTATTTTTATTCGAAAAGCAAGGGTGTATTTTACTTTCTGCTTGTCCGGCATTTATCAATTTGATCTGATCTGAAGGGACGAATCGTTGATTCACTCTCGCTTTACTTCATAAGCATTTGAAAGGATTATATTGACCTATCAAGAGAACAATGCATTTGTAGGCAAATAAAAATAAGCTATTTTAATTTTTTCCGTTTTGTGCTCAAACTTTCGATCAAGCCTGGATCGGATTCTGGTGGTATTGGGAGAGGGGGCTAGTTGATCTCATAAGTATTTGATACGGTTGTAGCCCTGACAGACTACCATCGAAATTTTCTACTAACATCGCGTAGTAACAGTCACTTTAATCAAGTTTTTTACACTTTGTTGTGCATATGTAATAATCCAAGGTCATTTCTACAAACTGTCATCTTTTTTAGAGTTGAATTCCATTTACCGAAGTGATTGAGTATTAAAGGGAGGCTTGCACTTGGAGAGTTTTTCGCTGATGTAATCAAAATTTATATCCAAGTTGTTACTATCGCTTACCAAATTTTAGCGTTGCTTTTCAGGCTTTTCTAATTATAGGTGATTTGTAATTTGACCAAACTTGAGTCAAAAATATGAAAGCAAACATGGATAATGATAATACAGAGCACATCATGACCGTCAAACGAGACGCGAAATAATATTGATCTGACTATAGATTTTATGCTGATATTCCACATGGCATCTAGAGAATTGATATCATTTCAAGTTGCCTGGCTCTTTTATTCTATAATTAAATGATGGTTCTCAATAAACAAATTCAGTTCTGCAACTTGATATTGTTTATTTATTAATGTGACTGCTCGTATCAGTTAAGGGACATAAATTAGAACGTGTCTCGAGTTCACAATTTATACAACTTTATTTATCTCCAGTCCTTGCCTTGGTCTCACTAAAGTGATTTCATCGTCATTTCCCCCTTCTAGTCTTACTTATCCATCTAGAAAACAACTACTGACGTCCATGTCGTGCATAAAGATTGGGAGAACAAATTGGTTTCCTATCATCATAAAGGGACGGGGCTTGAAGAATGATTCCCGCTGTACCCACAAGGACGGCAAGGGTGAAGATCCAAAGAAAGAGTCGATCCAAGACCATTGCGACATACTTCCAGTCTTCTTTCACCTGAAGACATAATTCAGAGAGAAAGTTTAAATAACATTGTAACTGTCTCAAAGATCATTTATTTTGCTATTTATATTTTATATGTAATTGTTTTAGAAATATTTTTTTTTAAATTTATTAAAATTTTTCTAAATAAGAAAGGACAAATATCGTTTTGATCGTAAGAATATTAAGGATGTAATAATAACACAATTGATTGCCCTCCATTTTCTGATTGCCTTTTACTCACTCCGTTTGTTCTTTTTTACTTGTGAAAAAAGTACTAAAGACTTTTTTAATTTAAGAAATATAAAATTATTTACCTTCGTGGACTCTTCTAGTATGCGAGTGTGTCTTGCTATGAAACGGACGCCTGCAGCGGCTCGATGGATATCTGGGACGCAATTACGATTTGAACACGAAGATGTGAATCCGGGTAATATTGAGGATGGAAGTGGTGGAGCATCGTCAGGTAGCCAACTCGCAGCAGAACCACCATGAGTTCTATAGTCACCATTTCCATGGAATCGACAGCCCGTTGCCGCATCCACCATTTGATAACCCATAAAGCTAAAATCAAATACATTTGCATTTTAAAAATTGTCCATCATGTAAAGAGAAACAAAAACAATCAATCTCCAGTCTACAAACTTCATTAACATATTAAAACATAAAATCTACGTCTTTTCTTTAAAATTTGAATGACATTTATCATAATATTATTTTAGGCCTTTGATGGCCCAAAAACCGAAATCAGTTCAACTCCTTTGATTTTTCCACATTGCTGGTACAATAAGGAAAGACAACATGGCAAAGTTGAACTTGAGTGCAAACATTACAATTCGCATATAATTCTAGCTTATAAAGAGAGCACCGTAACTTTATATTTACCAGCTTCCTTTTATTTATTTTTTTGATTTCGTCCCACAGATTTGAGTGAAGTTCAGTCATCCAGTCTAACCTCTCTATAGATGATTGAGTATGTAGGTTCCTCTCAAGAAATAGAAAAAAATATGGAATCGGAGCTCATGTCTCGGGGACATATTTTGAACTTTCTTTCCGAGCCTCTCCAAATTCTCTCTCCAGACTCAGACATGAAGGACTTACTTCTTTTACTGACTGATACTGGAGAACCCTCCAATTTCATTGATTCCTTGATTTGGAGTTGGAATGCTTCCCTCATATCATGTCTTTACAAATATATTGTATGCTATTTGTTGGTCTTTTCATCAAATTTTGCTTTTGCCTCTGTCGAGAGTGATTTTCTGGAACTGCTTTCACATGGGACTACAAGTATACTCTCAAAAGTACTTGACGTGGGCACTAAAACATTAAATCTGGGCACGTTTCATGTGAGGTCATGAGACCTAGCCGTTATTGTAGATTGTTGTCAATGATTCCTTGCCCCTCGCTACCATTCTTTAACTTAACTTAGAATTGGGTCCCATTGAGCCTTGAATATAATGATGAAGCTTACTTAAGAACTTATTCCTTTAGACAACTTCCAACAATTGGAATAGATTTTAAGTGTCATGTTAAGTAGCAAATTAACTCTAAATAATTTGACAAACAAAAGTGGATTTCTAAACCAAGATATCTGTATTAGAATATTTTTTCCATTCCTAGCATAAATTGTACAACTCAGAATTTTACTCATACAAATTGCAAATTGAACTCTTAACTTTAGTGATGCTCATCAAAAAGACAATGTTTGCTTTATTTACGAGTATGCGTTCACGCATTGCACCAACCAATAGTGCTATTCCAAAATACTAAATGGCCTTACATCATTTTCACTTCAGTTAATGAAAGTCCAATGATACCCGTGGCACCCCTCAAAAGAAAACTTTCCTTAATTACATGTGTAACTGAAAATGGGACTCAAGTCAACACTGGGAAGCAGAGTCAGTCAGTCAACTCAAGTTTGTGGAGAAAGAGATAAGGGAAGTTCAAGTCCCTGCCCATTACTCATTCTACAAGCTCGTTTTGATTTAACGAAAACTCCGGATGTTCTCTCAAATGAGTTTGAATAAATGGAGAAAGTCATAAAGGTGACTCGCAGTCAGGCCCATTCACAATCATCTACTCAAAGTACGGAAAAGACGAAAATTTAATGAGAATCTATTAATGGAGCCTAGCGGATAAGAGCTGACGCTCCTAAATCACCGTATCTTTGAAATAATCTAATTTATAGTATTTGAGAAGACCTTCCACAGATTGACCCTCGTGGCCAACAATAAAAGAAACAGATTGAATGAATTCCCTTGGGGAATCATCCAATCAATTTCTCTTTTTTTTGAGGCCTCAGGATATTTTGGTATGAATTGCAGCACCAGCCCTTCTTCCGTCAATCTTGATCAAAAAAAATTCTTGGAATCCTTTAGACTAATGTTAGTTATTCAATATCCTGTTCCTACCAATCCACGCTCAGAAAGTGCCAATGATGAGTTAAGGGAAAATGAGATAGAATGATCATTTTTTCTTCTTCCAAGGACTGAAAGTGAGATTGAGAGACCTCTTAAATTCGTTTCCTATAAATTCAATAAGGTCTTAAATTTTGTTAGTGGGAACACTTTCACTTGGGATCTTTTAAGCCCTTTGACTTTGGATGGACTAAAGAGTTCTTTACTTGGAACTAGAGAATGTCGACTTTTGGACTTTTAGATAAATCATGAATGGATTCTCTCTCTTCAGTTTGATAGGATGTCTTTGCCAAGTTTCCCTCAGGCGTTACCTTCATCCTAAATTCTAGATCCTTATCCCATATCCTATTTCAGTAAATTTTTTATTTCCTTTTGGATCCTTCCTCCACGTCTTTCCTCCAGTCATCTCCAGGACCATTCCAGTTAAACTCTTGTTCATGTCCTATGACTTCTTGTTCATCATTCATGATGATCCCAGCAGCCACCAACCAAACTACTTTTGGATCATTAGAGAGAGGGGAAGGAGAAAGTTAGGGGCTGGAGGCCTTGATAAAACAGAATGGTCTCATTCATCCCTGCATGCTAATTCTCATCAAACCCCCTGGGTTGTTGAATGTGGAATAAGAATGAACAGGATCCTACTAATGATGGGTGCAATTATTGTAAGGGATCCCGGCAACACATTCTGTTGTGTCTTGGGGGCTGGTAGAATGCGAAATAGGATGGGACTACAGGTAGCTCATCATTATTTTTTGGGTTTCCTGTTCAGTTCAGAAAATTTCATTGACAGATTGGCTAAACACAAAA
>JAQIYE010000115.1:0-17548 GCA_034699765.1 Xenyllodes armatus
GTACGTATGTGATTGGATCTACTAGAAGAACCAGAGCTCTTGTCTGACCTCAACCTTCCATCAAAACACACTTCTTCCAACACTACTTGTACATGGACGTGGTCTTGACCCCACTCAAGGGTTTCTCTTTCTCATGTCCTTTGAATTGAAACCACACAAAATGTTCTCTCTCATCACCCCCATTCCAATACAAATGAAACTTCTCCGCCGGACCCTCACTACATTATTTAGCTCTGGCAAATAAACTGAACTTTATTACAAGTTTAGACCTTTCTTATGTGGGTTCACTGCGTGATTCAAAGGGTTCAAAAACAGTATATTGTTCGATATATTTCAGAGACTTTTGATTGTGTCCTGGATTCTCCTTCAAATATTTATCCACAATTACCACATTGTTTGTTCTAACATTTATGCTGTTTTCTTTCCTTTTCCCCTCCCTCCCTCCCTTCCACCAGCAGGCACTTTCCCACCAGACAACAATAAGTCACCTTCTGTACTTTGTGTGCACAAAGGATTGGATGGAACTCGAGCCACTGGAACCTTTCCCTCAGTGCAACTCTTTGTTTTAGGACTTTCCCCTCTTCCACTTCCGGGTGAGTCACCCCTTTCCCCTCATTAGGACAAAAATAATAAAACTCCCTTTCCCTTCTACCTCCCCAGATCAGACCCACAGGCGAATCTCCTCAAAATACACAATTATAGCTCGTAGGAAAGAGACCAGTTTGTGATCCCAAAGTGGGTTGGAAGGTTTGTGGACATGGAATTACTAAATCAAGCTATTTATTATTTAACGAACCTCCGAGGATGCAACCAACCAACTTGCATCTTGCAAAAAGTAAACTAACGTCTGGATTTAGTTTGTGGGTCATCCGAGTACGAGTGAGTGAGGGCGAGGATGAAGGTAGTGTCCCATGGGGACTTTCCCCTAAATATATTTTTATCCCATCATGAGCTTAAGCCATCTCCCTTCCATTCTCACTTCCTCCTTATTTATGCAATGTGAAGGGAGTCTGATCCAATCCAATCTATGGACAAGTCCCAAGTGGGGACTTTGGATAATGGAGAAACATCCCCTCTTCCAACTCCACACAGTCAACACACTCTACAATAATACAACAAGATACAAAATAATGCAGGAATAGATAGGAATAGAAGTTGGGTTGGTTGTTGAGACCGGGACTAATGTGTTTTATCCACGATTAGGATCGGTCCTTTTGAGTTGAGGATAATGGAAGGGAGGAGAAAGAACATGAAAACATGAGACTCAACTTGATGGAGGATGAAACAAAATGTGTCCCTCGAGACAAGAGCCTCCTCACGGGTCCTGGTCCAAGGACCATGGAATTGACCTTCGGAGGAGGCCCCGACAAATGACTACTACAAACATCCATTATCTCCACAAAAATGTAAGATACCCATTCCATAACTATGACATTTACTGTTTGCATTGAACATGGGAAAGAACTTCCGGAAAAAGTATGTTCGTTCGAGTCCAATGGAACATGATTTTGTGTATTTGTGTGAGCATCAAACACAACTTCTTCCTGCTTCGAACAATCCATACATTTAACCATTGTTCCAACTCTTGCTCTTGTGAATCCTAATCATTTTGAATGAAATGTTGATTCATTAAAATGGGTGAACCAGGAAGAGCCAGATGAGGAACTGAAATTTAGAATAGTTACAGTTGACTCTTCATCCAATGAAGGGTCTACATAAGCTGATCCTTACTAAATCCTCAACTTTGAATAGTGTATTGTACTATGCTATGAATAAGTCCTCTCTGAATGAGGTGGTGAGGTCACACTTGTCCTTTGTCACCTCCTCTCTGTAGTAACATAGTAACTTATGCCCTCTCCATTGTCCCATTCCCAGCTGAGGAGATTCCCACGCTCTCCCATTGTTATCCTTCCTCCAGCCAGGATGCAATTGTGTGTCAACTCATGAAATGAGGAGGAGGATCACTCTCCCTCCTTTGGAATAGAGATTCCATAGTCAAATGATGGAGGAGTGTAAGGGATCCCTCCAACAATAATATTTGTCTTTCATCTCAAGGAAATCAATTCTTTGTTCCAAGTATCTGTGAGAACCCACAAGGTGACAACCATCCCATCATGCACCAACCCAGCATGCATGAACAAGACCTTTGTATATGGAAACATCCTAAACCCGAAATGAACCTTTTCCTTCCATCCATTCATTTTCTCGGTTATGAGGCTGGATGGAAGGAAGTCGGAAGAGACTTCCGTCATAAATTAAAAACTTTCTTTTCGGATGAATGTTATTATGATCCAGAGTTCATTAAGAAGAATCCTCCATTCCGGAAGAGAGAAAACTCCTTTGTTAATTCATTCATCCTACCATTCCCCTGGGTCTCATCCACAACTACAGCTCTCTCCTCCTCCTCAAACTAAGCATACAAGGGACTGTGTTAAAAGTTAGGTTCATCGGAGTGAATGTAAGGAAAGGAGTGCTCGCATCTACACTGAAAATAACCCTATATTATAGATAATCTGGTCTAAATCCAGGTGTAGCAAAACTGCAAAGGAATTTGTTAGCTCATGTTATCCTACAGGAATATGCATGAATCCCATCCAAATTTGACTTCAAAATCGTTGAATTGAAATTCCAAATCCGATGGTTATGTTTAGTCCATTGTGATGGTGAGGTTCAAATATCTAAAATTGCATTGTTAGCCTAAGGTTGGATGTGATTGAGGTGGAAGTGGGAGCGTGTGTCCTGTCCCTTCCTCCCAATTATTCTCCTTTCCTCCATATGGAACCAACTCCACAAAACAACCAAAGCAAACCAGTTGGAAAATATAATTGGGAATTCCCCTCATCCACCCCAATGTCCCAAATAGTGTATGAATGAATGGGTTGAAGTGGATCACATCCTCATAGACCAACAATAGAAACATGTTCTCTTTCCAGTAGTTGACCTTTCCAATCCTTCCTCCTCCCATTAAAAATTCATTCTCTGGATATGAGGGACTAAGCTCAGTCCTCCAAACCAATCCTCTTTCTTCCTTGTCTCTGATCTATCACCCGGATCTATCCCAGTGATGGATGATTATTATTTCATTTCTGTTCCATTTATGATTGAGTCCGTGCTCAGGAGAACCCTCTCGTCTTCAATATTTATTGGAGTGTTTTGAGTACACTTCCATCAAGAGAGACGTGCGTGGGTCCTCTCAATCCACCAAACTTCTATCCGAGTAAAAACAGAACAAACTTTTATTTTGCCAATTCTTGGATTATCCAAGAATTGGAAATGACGTCTTGGACTGGTATAAGTCTGGAATAAAGTTCTTGTGGAAACCATAATTCTCACCTTAAGAATCCTCCATTCTCATTCTGGATTCTAACTATTGATCCTACAAAAGGAAATGGGAACCTAACCTTTATCCATTGCCTCTCCCTTTCCATTATTCAAAGAAAACAATCATTTTTGTGGGCCAATTGTCATAAAACCAAAAAATGTGACTTATGTAGTATTTGGAATTGTCAAATATTATCAATGCAATTATTTGTTATTATTCAATTATTCCTATTTCCACATATAGGGATATTGTTGGTGGGAATGGAGTTCCCTGGAGTGTTTGTATCCACTCACTCCTTTTGGCCCTTCAATTTCATGGTTGAAACGAATAAAAATAACAAGGGGAAATCATTCCAAAGAGACCTCCACTCCATGAATTTATAAAGAGGGGAACAGACTGGCTCCAATGATTTAATACGGAGCATTGACGAGGAGGGGAACCCTTCGTCATCAACACACAAAAATAGTTAGGAAACAAGTTTGTGTTTTCAAAGGAAAGTTGGGAGTAAATACAGCGGTTGTTGATGATTTGGCATGAGAAATTGGAAGCAAAATGAGACTCCCCCATTTCCCAATTCTGCTTTCGATCATGAATGAACATGACCATTTGTTTGCATTTTCATTCGAGGGACACCCTGTCTAATTCCCTTCAATTTTAAAATATTAATAAATATTCAATATTACAGGACTTAATTGTTTTGTTTAACCTTTCCTTTGTGGTTCAATATGGATATGTTGGTGGATACTCAATACTCGAATCTGCTTTGGATTGTATTGCTACTAACCGCTTCATCGATCATCTCATTGCCCTTCCACTATTATGCTTAAACTCCAAATTGAGTTTTGGTTTCTTAGTACTGCAATATGATCCATAATTTCTAGTTTTCAAAGTTTCCAAAATGAGAGTTGAGTATTATATAAGTCCATTGAGTCCCTCTTTCCTCAACACAAAGTGCCTCAGTCCAAGACGAATAAAATAAATTGATATAAGGAGATTCCGAAATGGCCTGCTGTTCCGTACAGGCTTGAACCTTGAACATGCTCACGTAAAATCTTATGCTGAACGTTTAAACGTATGGAACCGTTTTTAAAGAAGGGGTCGTTGAACAAATGGTTTTGCATAAAAACTTTCTAATGATTTTGTATCGAAAATGCACATCTCATTTTGTACCATTTGACCTTGACCTGTAGTTGAGGTCATGCGAACGTCGAATATCAGTTTGTGACCTGGATCGAAACATTCGTTGCTCATCATTGTCGATTGGCACCAATATTGTACACGCTTGTCTATTTCGACCTTTATCATTAGATAGGGTCACGGAATGCAACCTTTAAAATTCGAACCGAAAATCCTACGATGCTGAAACTTTTGCTTTGAACGAAACTTTGTCCAAAAAATATTTTGTAAGTTTAAAACTGAACTGAACTGTATGAAAAGTATGAAAGACAGAGGGATAAGGCGAATGCATAATGGTGGATGTTAGGCAGAGTATAATAAAATGGAATGAATGAATAGAAAGGAGGTCAGGGGAAGTGGTACTTGCGGAGATGGATGGTGACAAGGAAGGCGGTAGCAATGGAGAAAGCATGTGGAGAAAGTCCAGGAGAGCCCTTCCAATCCTCGACGTCTAAAGTAGTCCACCACCGTTCCCTTCCATAGACTCGAGTAATAATAATTCGAAAGTATCCAGTTTTGTAACAAGGGACACACCCAAACCAGAGGAACTTCATCTTCATATTTGTTCTAGGCTAGTCCGGTTAAGTAGCTACCCAGCTCTCTATTAAACCCCCTCTACCTTGTGACCTTAACAAAGGAACATGGAGGATGAACGGTGGATGGCTGTCATTTGAGTGGATTCCAAATTAATTGTTTTTAGAGGATGGAAGTGGGTCAACTCCCTGGGAGTCTCCTGCAACATATCGGGAAATATGTACTTGTGAGCCTGGGACAGGAGATTGGACGGAGAAAGGTGAACTTTCTCTGTGTTTCCTTTGGTGGAGAAGAGGAGGGTCTTGTCCTCTTCCTCCACCAATCCCCTCCTCCACCCTCCTCTCTCCGTCTCCTCAAGGACACATCGACCCAAGCCTGCGTCCCCACTCTCCTTTCTCCACTTTCTCCGTCCTCCAACCAACCAACCAGTCTCACTTTCCCCTCATCACCCCAACCATTCCTCACCCAACAGCCCAACCTATCCCATCTCAAAGCATCCACCTGTGATTTTAATTGTACATATCACCCCATATCATAGTTAATTAAATATCAAATCATCTGCTAAGAGACTTGAGGTCAACGTGGGGTCAGTGGAGGAGGTTCCGTGGAATTAAAGTGGGAAATTGGGTCGATTCTTCTTCCGGTGTTCCTCAGAGTCCCGCAAGGGTCAACCGTCAAAATTTCTCGATTCGGGCTCCAGAATCTGGGTGGGTTGCGAGACTACTGGAACAACCGTGTGGGACCCTACGTCAATGAAGTCTCTAGTAAGTCAACCTTCCTTCTTAATTATCTTAACACAATACTCAACAATAATTAAGCCCGTCCCTCAAAAAGAGTCCAATTTCGACACTGGTTTACTGGAGAAATACAATTACATTTTGCAAGGTACAGTATTGCGTGTTCCGTAATACAATTGCTGGGTCCATCCTTTGAAAACGGATTTTCATCTTGTTTGAACCCATCACCCTCTGTCCCCCAAATAAAAATGAGAAGTTGTAGCTCCAAGGCATTCAGATGCTCCGTGGATATTGGAAATGCTCATTTTTGAATTTTGATCTGGGGTTAATTTAAAGAGTAAACTTGGGTTGGGGCACGTGCCACATTCTTCTCCTCTATTCATGCTTAGGTTGTATTGTGAGGATCCTGGTCATTAAAAAGTAGGAGAATAATCTTCATTCCTCCAATAGACTGGAATACAAATCGGTTAAATTCAATTGGGTTCCTTTGTGTTCCTAATGGGATGGAATCAAGGAAATCCCACTTGAGTCCTTCCCACTCACTGGACAATCCAAACTCAAACATCCTTCCTTATTCTTACAAATCAACTCTTTTTATCCATGTCCTGTCCACTTGAGAACTCACTTCCATTCAACCATCTACTTACTTGACCTCTGGCTACTTACTCCCATCTCTCTATTTCCACACACACACAATACAGGGTCTCCCAACTCCTTCCCCTTCCACCCTCTATTATTAGAGGACGAGTTCTGCACAAAGTCCCAAACCCCAAAGATGACAAAGATTAAGTTTGTTTGATGATGAAGGAGGGAGGTCGGGAAAGGATGGTTGTTGTGCTTGTGCTTACCTTCCCACAAAGAACGCGAGGAAGTTGTGACCTGAAATGAGATAGGATGGATGGAGGGGAGTCTGGGAGCAAAGGCAGATTTTCTCATTCCAAGCACCCCAGGGGGTCAGACTCAGTCTGAACTTGACATGGGACCTCATCCACCTCCCAAAATGAACCCGGAATAAATGAGAAAGTATCAGTCAGGAGGCATCCCCTCCCCAAAACACATTTTATTCATGGCAAGGGGAATACAACAACAAACAAACACAGAAAATGATGAGTAGAGGATGAGGCCCAATCCAATTCCAACACAAATAGAATTACTGAAATGGGAATGAGAGAGAAGAGGACTTGCAAAATGGAAAATGAAACACTTTTTGAGTCAGGATTGAATTTATAATTCCATAATTTCAAATTTTTCACAAAATGAGTACTTTTTAACCAAATCGATATTTTGGTAAAAGTCCTCATGAGGTCCTTTTATTTATACACAGGAGGTTCTGGAAGACACTTTTAGTAAGGGATTTCGTAAGATGGAGACTTGCAAGTTAAGTTGTGAGTTGAGGAACAAAAGAGTTTATTTTGTGTTGGAAGAGAAAGGGTAAGTTGTTGGAGAATAGAAATTAGATTGTGTTTGAGGTTCCTTCTCTCGTTATCCTGTTATGAATGTACAATTTGTGTGGAGGAGGGAATTAAGACTCCCTTTGTCTCCCTTCCCCACTACATGTCAGGAATGAGGGACTCATGCATTTTAATTAGGTTTCAGCCCAGTCCCCCACGGCAGGAAAGGAAGGGATCTTTGAGCTCACCCTAACACGCTACAAGTCCATCCACTTTCCTCAGGAGAAAGTTGTGTCTCAAAGGAGTCCAAATGTGAGTTCTCACGATGAGTCCGTCCTCTGCATGTATTATCATAGGAAATGATCTCCTTCCACCCACCAAACAACCTCACGAAATACAATACTTTGAGCTCAGGATTTACATTTAGTCACACCTTTACAATTGAGGGATGTGAAGAGATCAGATTTGGTTTTGTATTTGAGGAATGTTAGGTTGTCCATTAGTTGGAGGAAATGAGTGTATGAGCTGTTTATTCAAATGAGGACACAATTAAAAGAATTCCCAGTAGATCCAGCAATTACTCTGATTGTGAGTCCAAATGAGTCCATTAGTCCATCAACTCTAATCAAGTTCCTGTTCTCCTCCATGTCCTTCTCATTATGAATTCGAATCAGTCTGATCGGCTCTTCCATTCAACTCCATTCTCCACTTCCTTTCAAAAAGAATCCAAATCCAATCCCAACTTTCTCCAAAAGTTAGTTTGTAGGAGAAAGGCGGTTGTTGAGGAGGAGGAGGGAGTGGAAATGGAATGTGTTTCGAGATGGATGTGAGGGTCCTTTGGGAGAGAAAGCGGGAGTGAAAGGAACACAAAGACACTCACAAGAGTCCAGACACAACCCGAGAATAGAAAGACATAAAATGGAACATGAAACTAACAAATGGATTTACTCAGACCCACTGGAGGAGAACGGAAGTAGAAATGTACTCTTGTTCAAAGATCCCATTAAAATTTGGAGGAAAGAACAATCGTATTTTAGGTGAACATGCACAAGTTCTTCCCTTGTCACTTTTCCCATAAAACAGGATTCCCTACTCCATACACCTCATGCACCTTCTGATTAACCAGGGCTGAAGAAATGTCAAAAAGTGTGTCTTTTAAAAAAAACTATGACAGAGTCAGAATCTATTTGGTGAAAAAAGAGAGTTTTTGCGAATTCAAATGCATTGCATGAAGCACTACGGAAGTAAGAAACTTGTTGTATGATGAAAGTTAGAGAGAATACAATTTTCGGAAGAGATATGATGTGGTTTCCTTGTCGAATAATGGGAAGTCATCCCAGTTGGGTCACCACATTAATTATTGGTTGAGGAGGAAGGAGGATTAGAGGAAGGCTCAGAAATAATTCGAGCAACTTTCTCTTAACAAAACAACAAAGTTTCATCTCACCTTCCTCTTCCAACTCAAGTTATCAGCTAGACTCCTCACTAATCAAATTTCAGTTGGTCCAGAGAGGCATAGGAGCTGAGCTATGGACATCCATCAGAGGAGGGACTGAGTCACTCTGTCTTTTGTTCACAAAAATTGCACAAATCCATCCGGGGATTTCTCCCCTTCTTCATCTACAAAACCAATATCCCTCCTTCCACCTCTACCTCCCCTACTCTCCCTCCAGAAAAGAAAAAAACAAGTTTCTTTTCCTTTGAAGACTGGATGAGATCCCAAAAGTAATTTGTACTTTCACGGTTTCATACCTTTCACCGTCTCGGACTTTCTCTTTTCTTCCGAGATGACTTTTGTAGGTTTTCCCTCAGATGAGATTAGGTTCATGTTCATCTGGAGATTGGATGGAGTCCAATCCAATGACTCATCTCCTCACTTAAATTTGCAATCCCACAACTTATCCCTCAGGTCAAAAATGTATAAAGTCATTGGTTTCCCAGCTGGAGGAATAAATCCCATTCAGAGACTTATTATGAATGGAATGGGTCTTTTGAGTTGTTGTTGGTGGATGTGAATGGGGTTATGAGGAGATGGGAAGTGTGATTGTGGTGGATTTGCAGACTGATCCTCGGCTTTTCTCCTCATGAAAGAGTGAAAGCGGAGTGAAAGCAGCGGGTGTTCTTCCAATTATCCACCAACTCACCAGCCCCAACCTCCATTTCCACTTTAATTGAAAGTTAGGAGGAGGAGTGAACATGTAAATATCCAAGTATGTAGATTGGACAAGAAAATAGCAAAACTGTTAGTTGGTGAATCAGGAGAAATGATTTTGAATGAGATGGGTTGAGGGAAGAGGAAGGAAGGATTCTGGATCTGAATGTTCTTTCCATTTTCATAACTTAAAGCCTGGAGGACACAGGATTCATTTTGGACTGAATTCATTTGAGTTGAGTGAGTTCAAGTCGTATGATTTGACCTAACGTATAATTAGGCCGGAGAACCCTCCATGGAAATAATGATGGGAATGTCTCTGTGGACCCTCCATGATCAAGTTGGGCTTGTCTCTCTCCCTGAGTTGGAACTTTTGGTTGATTAGGAAATCTTGGCACGTCATGTCATGTCATGTCCTGGGGCCTCCATCCCATCATAACAACCAACCTCGGATGACACAACCACGGGAGGAAGAGGGGAGATCCAAATCCCCCAACCTACCACCACCTCCCAATCTCATCATCAAATGGAAATGAAAAATATAAAAATAATCTGGAGGAAAAATGAAAGGATTCTCTCTCCTTCCTCATCTTTGTAGGCTCATTACACCCATCCAGGACAGAATACTCATCCCTCTGTTTACAGACTAGACAGGACAGACCAGCATAATAGTTCTCTATGCTGTTTACAGAAGGAGACTTTCACCTGGTCCTTCTCCAAACAAACCGACATTAGGTAATTAAATTGAACCCTCTTCTCTGGCCAGCCAGTCCGGATTAGGTCAATTATAATAATGATTGTAGTGAGTCTCGGAGGAAGGGTTGCCACTGGTTTCCTCTTCTTTGGCTTGAAGAAAGCATGAATAAATGAGGAGAGTTACCTGGAAGGGACTCAATCGATAATCCGAGAGCAAAGGCAAGGAAGTCCACATGCACCCTCCCATATCCACCTTCCACGAACTAAGAGTCTCCCGTCACGCAACACTTAAATAAAATGGACTGGAGGAATAAGGGGGAATAAGTAGGACTACTGGTACATTTACACACGTTCCCATTCCACCTTAGCGGACCCATGATCAGGAATGAGGTTGATTCATACTGGTCTTTGCAGTGAACCTCTTGTAAATACAGATTTTTACTAAATTCCATCCATAAGCGACTTCAGAAATGCTCTGCTTTTTAAAAAACGGTGTACGATTGGCCTTTGGTTGAGGTCTTTTACACGTAAAAACGTTTATGCATACGTTTAGTAAATTTCAACCCAGCAGGGGCATTGACACCAAATTAATTTGTAAATGATTGTCAGAGTAAACATATGCAAACAATATTGGGAGGTCACCAAATTTGCCCTCTAAAATGAGAGCCTCAAATGTTAAAATGCTGAAAGTTGAACTCTTTCAAACCATGACTCGCACAAACACATCCTGAAAGTTTCCAAATGATTCTATCTGAAATCGGGACAAGGATTGGAAATATAAATCAATCCGAATGCCCAAAAGACTCAAAACTTTCCCTTCTTCACTTTTCTTGCATTAAAATTATATAATCACAATTCTGTAAAGACGATTTCAATTCTTTTACATATTTGTTAGCTGTCTATTGTGTATTTGTTTGGGTGGAATATTGGGAGTCCTTTGTCCCCTCGTCCTCCGTCTCTCTCCCTGCCGTCCGTCTCAACTAATCCATTGTCTTTTGCAAGTTGCAAGTGAGAGAGGGACCCAATAGTTAACTAATAGTTAGTTTGTCTCTGAGCTAACTCCTGACCTCTTTCTCTGATTTTCCCCTTAGGACAGCTCAGGGAGGTCTAAGAAGGAAAGGAGGGCACGAAGGGGAGGGGAGGGGACAAAGGTCGAGGACAAGGGGATCCCAACCAGTAGGAGCACCAGTCCAACATGAGGATCTACCTGCAGAAAGGAGCTCCTTAGCTGTAGAGACAGTGTCTCCCTCCCAATACATCTTCATCAAGAGGACTTCTCCTGGAGAAAGTTGAGTGGAGAAAGGACGAGAAAACGAGGAAAGTATTTGAATTAAATTATAGTGAGAGTTGAAAGGACTTATTCCCCTCCTCCTACCTGACTCAACTCAAGTACATTCTCAAGGGAATTCACGGGATTTCTGGAAAGAGAGGGGAAAGGAGACGAGGCTTTCCAGGAGAAAAGAAGAGAAAGTTTTCTTTGCTCATTTCCACTTTCTCCATAACGGAATCCCACGGGACGGAGAAAGCATAAAACCCTGACTGAATACATTTAGAATTGAGAGGCAGCTCATGAGTCCCCTCTTCAGCTAAAAATCTATTCAACTAAACATTTGAAGTGTGTTAGAAGAGACTGAAGGTCAAAGGTCACCATGCCTCAATTACCAATGAAAACCCTGGAAATGGCAGAGTTGAAGGACTTTGTCCTTACGAAGCTGGAGGAACCCAAAGCCCAGAGGAAACTGGTCCTGGTGATCGTGGCCATTGCCCTCCTCCTGGACAACATGTTGTACATGGTCATTGTGCCCATCATCCCCGACTACCTGAGGGAGATTGGGAGTTGGGACACCCACATGGAGGGTGGGGAGGTCGTCACAGTCCCTCCACGCCAAGTCACCTTCACCAATGGGACTGGGAACTACACGTACTTGGAGCCAGGGAGGAAGACGACCAACATCATCAATGGACTCGTGGTGTATGAGGGGGAGGAGACGGCCATCGGACTCCTCTTTGCCTCCAAGGCCATGATCCAACTCATGATCAACCCCTTCTCTGGAGCCATCATCGACCGAATTGGCTATGACAAACCCATGATGATTGGACTCACCATCATGTTCTTCTCCACTGCCGTCTTTGCCGTGGGCTCATCTTACTCTGTCCTCTTCTTTGCAAGGTCACTCCAAGGGGTGGGCTCAGCCTTCGCAGACACCGCGGGACTCGCCATGATTGCAGATCGGTACACTGAGGAAGCAGAGCGGACCAAGGCTCTGGGGATTGCCCTTGCCTTCATCTCCTTTGGTTGTCTCGTGGCCCCTCCCTTTGGGGGACTCATGTATGGTCTCTTTGGCAAAGCCGTCCCGTTCCTCATCCTCTCCTTCATCTGCATGGCAGATGGGATCATGTTGTGGTTAGTTATGATGCCCATCAAGAAACAAGCCAAGGAGTCAGGGGTGGAGAAGCCCACAGGGACCCCCATCTGGGTCCTCCTCCGTGACCCCTACATTGGCGTCTGTTCAGGAGCCCTCATCATGGCCAATGTGTCCCTTGCCTTCCTGGAACCCACCATTTCCGTCTGGATGATGAACACAATGCACACTTCCCAATGGGAACAAGGGATGATTTGGCTCCCTGCCTTCATCCCCCATGTCCTGGGGGTTGTGGTCACAGTGAAGCTCTCAGGTCAGTACCCTCAGTACCAATGGATCATGGCAGCTGGAGGACTTGCTCTGGATGGACTCTGTTGTCTCATGGTTCCATTTGCCAAGAACTACTGGGTCCTCATGATCCCCATTTCCGGGATTTGTTTTGGGATTGCCCTGGTGGACACTGCCCTCCTCCCCACACTCGCCTACTTGGTTGACCTCCGATATGTGTCTGTGTATGGGTCCATCTATGCGATCGCAGACATCTCCTACTCCTTCGCCTATGCCTTTGGTCCCATCATTGCAGGAGGGATCATGGAAGGGATTGGGTTTGTGGGGCTCAATGTGTGTATTGCAGTGGTGACTCTGGCCTATGTCCCTGTCCTCATGCTCCTCCGCCATGTGTATGACAAGGGGTTCCAGGATGAGGCCAATGTCCTCATGAAGGACCCTCCAGACAAAAAGTATCAAGCATTCGTTCTCCAGGACCGAAATGTCCCTCCAGACTACTCCAAGAAGTACGGGAGGTTAGGAGGGGAGGGGGAGGGGTGGGATGATGAGGAAGGAGGAGGTGGAGGTTATGGGTCAATGGGTCATCGTGTGACATTCCAGGAGACAGCGATGGGTGATCGTGGTCTCAATGGTCCCTCCTCCACCCCGTACCAAAACACCACTCAGTCTGGAGAGGACTCGGGTACATTTAATCCCTTCAAGAGTTTGGGTGGGAGTGGGGGTGGTCCAGGAGTCTCTAATCCCTTTAAATCCAATTAAAGTCTCATCCATTGACCCTGGGATGGTCCAGTCTACTAATTTGTGAAACCTCAAGAGAGACCCAAGAATCCCTTGTTCATAGGATCCCATATCATTATCCATACAGATCACTGTAGTTAAGTTATTAAGACATTAAGCATAGATTAATGTAATAAATAAGGGCCAGGGGTCATGGACAAGGGGTGACCACCGTCTCAGTTGACACATGTGTCCAAAACCTCTTGTTTCAACCGGAAAGAGAGTTTAAACCACAATTTTAAAGCATTTCCCATGAAATCATGTTTGGTCCTGGAACATCCACCTTGACCGTGAGTGTCCCTTGTCCTTGAGTCCCCTAGTTGAGGTGCTAATCTCTCTCTCTTTCTGTCTCATCCATCATGAATGCATGAGTCGGTTCGAGGTCAAATAAACATGGACTCTCTCAGTCCACCGTTGGGGAGTTTCATAAGCTGTGGCAAGAAATGGATAATAATCACTAATGTAGTTAGTAGTAGTAGTACTCCCACTAAGAACTAATTATTAATGGAAATTAAGCATTTGTAGTCCGCTAAATTCCCTTTAGTAATTAATTATGTTTAAAAGTATAGTGAAAGGACGTGGAGTCAAGTAATACGGATTCATTTCCACCACAATTTGGAGGTTGACCCCAGATGCGTCATCACATCCGACATATCCAGGTGAAGGTCAACCCTGTTAAGGAACCACCCCTTAACTAACATTATCATTCACAAATACATAATCAATGAGGACTGACAATCAAAATGAGTTATTTTTGGTCCCTTTAGTTTTGATTTTCCCAAATGTGTTAAAATAAGAGTAAGTTATGGGTAAGTTTGGAATAGTGAGGTTGGACTCTTATCCGTCTCAACCAAGAAGACTCAACATATCATGATTGTATATCAAACTACATCTTAGTTAGTAAATAATTATAATCCACCCATTGGGTGAAAGTAAGTAAGACTAAAGATGCAGAGATAGGGAGTGGAGGAGGCCATGTCACCCACTTTCCCCCGTGTATCATCAATTGCCATTTCTATTGTTGTAGGGAGGATGTGGCGAGGGCCACCCTCAACCAAATACAAAGTTATCGACTACAACCTTGTATTTCACGTATTATAGCCATATTTAATAGTTAGTTGAGGTTGGAACTTGTGTTGTGTATCAACTTCATTGGGTGTGCGATTGGATTTAAACTTTGTTATAACCTCTTATGTGTGCATACTGTGTATGATGCATGTGAGTGTGACTTTTCTAAGGTCTAAAGTAGAATATGGATTATACATATCAGTACAGTAGTAGTAGAAGCCAGACTAATAATATATTGTACTTGTGTGTGATTAATGAAATTGTAAATATTACTTCCTCTTATTCTCAATCTGCACCCTCACCTCCACACATTTATGACTTGACCTAGTTGATCACCCCGTCCTCTAGGAGGGTGGGGAGTTTCTTGTCCTTAGTTAGTTGAAGCTATATAGTAGTTGGTGGAGGTTAATGAGCAATAAAGTAAAGTTGAGACATGAGTTCAATCAAGGGTCTGGATGAATAAATGAGCTCTCTTTAATTACTACAGTCCCACTCCATGTCCATCCATTACAGAGGGTGGGGTTGGGAAATCATAGGCTGGAGATCCTGCATCCCATCATAAAAACTCGAGTTTAATGTTGGACATTAAATGGAAAAACTCATAAAGAAAGAGGCCGAGACCTCCTTGTGTGATCCTCCCTGTGTTGGGAATGAGAATGGGAGAAAAGTCCTAATAATCCTGCATAATGTGGGAATGAAGTCTCCTTGACACTTCCTAGTCTAATCTAATGATCTTTGTGGTGTGAATGAGGGTGGTCCATTCTCTTCTCCATCTGACAATCATGACACAATATTATTATTATTATTATTAGTCTTCTTGTGGTTCTGTCTCCCATCCCAGCCTGTCACTCTCACTTATCCGACTATCTCTAATGAAAAATAATGTGACAGAGAACAGACAGCGCCCCATTCAGTCCCCCTCTCTCATTCCTCATAAATGGACTCATTCTCCATCTCATCTCATGGGGAGGGAGAAAGGACATTTCCCACAATTCCCTCCTTCCTAACTGGAAAATGTGTCACCAAACTAATGAATATGAAATACAAGCCCGAATGCAATGTAAAGAGTGTGTGCGGAAGTTTGGAAATTTTAATACATCTTTTGAGTAATTTCATAGGTTTACGCTCAATGTATAGGAAGAATATTCAATTCATCCTATACATTGAGTCAACAACAAACTTGCTCAACTATTTCTTTAAATTGCCCAGAAGTCATACTGGAGTAATCCTTGCATAATGAAGTACTTGAACGACTAACCCTTCCCATAAGCATCCCATTGAAATTAACCTGATTTTGACGTTTGCAATTTTGCCATGTCTTGATTTACATCCGTTTATTAAGACGAGGCGGAGGGGTGAGACTGCACAACAAACAAACATTTTATGTCTATTCTTGTACAAAATAAGAATGAAACAGAAGGGTTTAGATTCTCTACGGGTGTATTTGTGTGGTGCGCGAGTGAGGAAAAGAGCATTTCTTCATTCTTGGATCCATGCTTTATGTATGTATGAATTCAGTTATTTATGAGTTGGAGTCTTGACATTTGGCATTTGGAGAAAACACACTTTCCCTTCCCCTCAGTCCCTTGGGTCACACTCACAGTCCCTCTGTCTCTTAGAATCCAGGAGAGGAAGGGTCCTCCTGTCCCTGAAACATGCATAAATGGTCTGTAGAAATATGAGGGAGGGAAGGGAGAGGTGACATTGACCTTTTCAATGTTCCAACAAACCCCCATCCAATGCCCGCTCATACTCATAACTCAGGAGGAGTCTGGTATTACGGGATATGCAGTATGTATGAGCATTACAGAGCCCCGTGGGTTGGTGAAAGTCGAACTTACACTAAATACTAATTGAGTCCAAAATGACTGGATGAAAGAATTTCCCAACTTTGAATCAAAGAAGATCTTGTAGGGGACAGAGAGTATTCTCCCAAATGCCGACATTCCACTTGGTAGTGTGGTAGAAAAGACTCAAGTGAGATTAGCAGGGGATTTTGGTCGTTACAGAATTTGAGGAAGACATGGACTCACTTTCCTTCCAATTGAACAGAAATGGGTTCATGGGATGGTCTCTGTTTCAAAACGGAATCCCATCTTGTGTCCTTGTGTATGTAATTCCATGGGAAGGAATCCGATCTCTTAAGGTGGAGAGTCTTTGTGCTGGTGGATTCAACTTTTTGAGATTGGATGATTGTTCTATTGTGTTCTTTTGTGGTTGGATTCCTTTTCTTCCATTCCCCCACAATCCAGAGGGGGAAAAGTGAGAGTAAATCGGTTGAATGGAAACCAAAAAGGCGTCTAATTTGGTGACTTTATCTCCTTGTCCTCCAACAACCTCCTTCCTTTCTTCCTTCCTTCCCAACAATACAATCCATACAATCCCTCATCTGGAAGGTCAGGGGTGGACTTTATGGTATCCCATATTTAGTTATATTATCCAAGTTGCCAAATAAGAATAATGCTCAAGTATTAAGTATTGTTGAGTATGACGGTGAAAACAATGTGGAATGTACAGTTGACTGATGTGGATCATATACACAAAACAACATGCAGTTCCTCCACTGAAATCTCTTTCCTCCTTAAATAGGTTGGATTGGCAATGTTTAATTTGTAACATGTCATTCTTCCCCTATAAGTTGGTTGGACAGGAAGGAGGTGTGTTGTCAGTGGAGGTTGATGGATGGGTTTTGATGAGTTGGCACTGAAGACCAAGAGTGAGGTCACTCCCGTCCACATCCAATATCTCCTCTCCTTCCACCTTCAGCAGACACAATCCAATCCCTCCCTAGCTCCTCCGCAACCAAAACTCCCTAATCAAATCAAGTCACATTAATTAATTCATTGGCTTGAATGACATCCTTCATCAAGTAGGAAGGAATGGAGGTTCAAGGAATGTGGATGATATTTTAACATGGTGTTGGTGACATGGAGGATTCCTCCTGGAACCACCACCAACTTTCCCTTGAAGAAAGTGAGGAAGGAGAGAGAAGGGAACATAAGACTTTGATCCCCAAAAGTTGGCAAGTCTCCCTCTCCTGATCC
>JAQIYE010000116.1:0-17479 GCA_034699765.1 Xenyllodes armatus
TAGGAGAGAAGAGAATAATAGAGCTTTGTCTTGACTTTAATGGTTGTCGTTGTAATGTTATGTTATGTTCTGAAAAATATTGTTGTGAATGCGAGACAATATTTCTCAACTCAAGATCATTCTCATGAATGCGACAATATGCAATCCCCATTGGCTAAAGGCCCATTGTTATATGACAAGTTTGAAGTTTGCTAAATCTTTGTAAAAATAGAAGGAAAGGGATATTGCTTCAGCCAAAAAGTTCATCCATCCATGACAATGAGAACAAAAATTAAAATTGTAAAAAAATCCATGGACAGCTAGATACGATTTTAATTTTATGATGATATTAAAAGTTGTATATAGGGTAGGCGCATTTCAATTTCAAAGATTTTAGTTTTGGCCCTAATAATAATTTTCAGAAGAGTCGTAAATGTTTTTTTTTGTGGATTTTACGCATTATAACTAAATTGGCTCAACCAACCCTCGTAATTCTCATACTCATAACATGTTTTAGTTTTTAGAATTTTTACAGAGATAGTAGTAGTTCAAGAATATTATATATTTTTTGCACTTGCCAATAATATGGCCACAGCCCTAAATCCAAAATAACATTTTGTAGATACTTCAATTCAAGGTTTGATGACCTTATATGGAGATCTGATGTTTTTGTTGTTGATGGTCAATTTCCCCCTCCCCCATCAGTAGAGCATAATAAGATAGATTCAGTCAGTCAGCAGTAGTCACACCTTTACTTATATTTTTTGTTTTAATAATTTATGAATTTGTTTGAGTGAGTGATCCAATGAGGATGACGAATTCCTATTATGTAGATACATACTTAATTGGGTCTCCATGATCGGGTATTCGAATCGAAATCCAAGGTCATATGCCGAGCATCGGTCTTTGAGCCCTCTCCTGTAAATAGTTGAATAAATCGAAATAACTCTCTATTGAAGAGTATATGCAATTTTTTGGCAAATTTGCAAATATGAACTTAACTTTCTATTTTGAATATATTGCAAGCTAAGGTAGAAGGTAGATTTAGTAGTAATCTCATTTTGGATGCTTCAAACTATTAATTTTACTTTCAAGGAATTGAACAATCAAATTTGAATTGGATATGCTATGGCTTATGACTTCTCTCTAGGCTTTTATTAGTGAGTTTAAGAATGACTTTTGAATTTAAGGTTTTTTAAATTGACTGAGGTCATCAAATTATATTCCCAAGTTAGAAGTTAAGTTTATAAATTCCATGGATGATTGATCAAGCGGAGCAAGAAAAGTATAATTAACAACAGTATCAAATAAGTTTCGTTGCAAGAGGATCAAGTATATATAATTAATATAAAATAAAAAAGGCTATGATTTGATGGGGTTAACAGAATTTGTGAATGCGAAAATTCATGAAGACGAGAAGCCACTACTACCTTTTTTAGACGTTTTGTATTTTATACATTTTCCATTAAACTATCCCAATGACCTTTAATAGCTTTAGTTAATTAGTCATAATAAATGAATTCAATGAAGAAATGAAGAGACATAACCTTAAAAGGATGAATATGAGCCTAATAAATGTTGAATGCGGCATGACCAAGTATAGAAACCGTTTTTTTTTCTCATAAAAGGTCAAAGGTCTAATCCCTGGATTTTCTTTTTCTTTCTCCTCAACAACAGCTTGAATAAAATCACATCCCTTGCTGACTTTCAGTACTGCGCCAATTTGGTGGAACTGTACGTTCGTCGAAATCATATTGAGGATCTCTCAGAGCTTTGTTACCTCCAGGAATTACCAAATTTGAAGAAACTCCTCTTGGCTGAGAATCCATGTGTGAATACTGCAGGGGATCAGTAAGTTCAAAATTGAATGCATGAATGATTTGTCGGCAAAATTTTAATTGTTTTGGGCGAAAATACAATTTGTTTTAATTTAATTTGTAGGTATCGAGCAACTGTCTTACGATGCCTTCCTGGCCTGGAGAGATTGGATGATGTGGATGTCAAACCAGAGGAAATTGAGATGGCAATGACAAATGGTCTCATCCTTGAACATCCCCTGAATCGAAAGGTAGGGCAGAGATGCAAGCAAAGTCGTTAACTTCCAATTTGTTTTGATTGAGCCTGATGAATTAGTTTTAGCAAACAATGAAAGATGATGATGAGATGAATCCAATTCACAATTGATTTTTGTACCAAAATTAAAAATTTGTTTTGTAAAAAGGGTCATTTTTTGTGTGATACATGATGTGCTACAGGAGCGTGGGTCACCAGAGCCTGGATACTATGAGAGAGAACAATGTCCTCCAAGACGTGGTTCGATCCAGTATGATGGACCCTTTGATGATGAACCTCCAATAACATATCAAACACGAAACCCTGTGACTCGTACCCCACCACCCCAACTTCAACCTCAGCAACAACAAATGGCTCAACCAGACTATGAGTACTACAATCAAAATGTACAATTTTCTTTAATTTTTTTTTACAAAAAACGGCTTGGCTATAGCTATGATCTGATAAACTAAAATTAGCAATAATTAGCATGGCATGGCTTTACAGTAGACGCTTTTTGATGATGAAAAGTTGATGATGATGATAACAATGAAACTTAAATTTATAATTGTTTTGTACCCAAATTAACAAAAAATCAAAAAACAACATAAAGGGTGAGGGGAATCCAGGAGAAATTCAACCATCATCGTCAGGAAAGCCTTTAGCCTCAGCCCCACCACCAATTGGAAATCTTCCTCTTAACAATAATAGTTCTCCATCCAGTACAATTTCTCCATCTTGTCCAGCCTCTTCTCGTACATTCAAACCTGAGGCACTACAAACTCCAATCCTACCCCCAACAAACATGAATGGATTTGTTCCTGGAACCATTATTCCTCCCCGCCCAGATTTTAATTCCGGGGTAAGGTTGTTGAGGGGTCAAGGTGGGCTCCAGGAGTTTGGAGTTAATGAGTTTAATTAAGATGAGGCTTGATGAAAAAGATTAAATTTTTGCTTCATTGACTGGACTAACTTAATCTTTTCCTCTTCAGTTAAGTATCTAGTACTAACTAATCTCGTTTTTGTGATTGCTTTAAATAGCGACGAGTTAGTTCACCAGACTATGTCTACAACAACTATCCAACAAAAGAGGTTCTACCACCACCACCTTCACAACAACAACAATTCAATGGACGTCGACAAAGTTCTGATTACTCATCAGCAGAAGGACATGGACTAGTTCCTCCAGGAAGTGGACGTGGGATTCCTCCTCGGTATGTGGAAGAAGCCTACCCTCCACTCCTTCAAAGGACAAGTCCACCCTCACAATTTATTAGTCCAAGAGATCCTCTTCTACTAAATGGACGACCCGGTTCAGTCTCTAAAGCTCGATCAAAGGTAAGGCCACCTTAATTAAAATTACAATTAAATGACGTGCTAAGATTTATTTGAATTGATAAGTTATATAATAAACTTTGTCTTAATTGTTTCTTTATTTACAGACATCAAATCTACTCTCTGCAGTCCTATGCCTGATTCCAGAATTGGATTGGGCAAGTTTAGAAGTTGTGGAACTTGCAATTCGTCGTCGAATGGATGAACTTCATTCTGATTAAACTTAAATGTAAGCTTTTCTTCAGTATTCACTCAAACTCTCGTCATTTTGTCGAACTAGTAATTTGAGGGCTAACTATTATGAAGAAGTCCAATGAAGCTGTCCTACCCGTCAGTCTAAATTTTTTGCCTCTTTACAATAATTGAATGGCTTGGTTTTTGGAAAAACTTTGTAATGTAAAATCAAATCAACCTAAACCAACCCAAATGCAACCTACTTAAACTTAATTATTTTTTGTATTTACTAATAATAATTAATCCATCATGAAAAATGTCCGTTTAGCGTCGTAAGTAAGGATTTTAAAATAGACTCGTAATCATGAATGAACATAGGGATTATGACGGACTTAAAATAACAATGGTGTTGTGAATTTTTTTTAATTATTTTTTTAATACTTTAGACCGTTAATTTTATGGTTTTATCCCTTTCCTTTTAACGTTAAGGTTGTGAAAACATTTCCGTAATTTTGTTAACTCACTCAGGAATCTTTTAATTAATCATATTTTAGATTTTAAGTTTCTACTTGTTTTATTGTAGTCTTTACTTTCAAGACTGTTCATCAATGCATTTTAAAGAACAATAGGTTTATGATAATGTAAAACTCTTGTGAATCAAGCTTTTAAATGTTCCAAAGAACCATCAAACAAAATTGCCTTAAACAAACAAAGGTCACTAAAAACTGTTAAAGTATTAATTTAGTTTGTAAGTTAGGAATAATTGGAACGAACGAACGACAGATGTATTATATATGAGTGTACGACTTTTAATATTATTATTCAATATTCAACAGCACTGGTGACTAGAATTATTAAGTTACGACACGACGCTTTTAATAGGTCAATTCGGTCTTGACCCATTTTAGTTAATCTAATTAATTTGTATCACTGACAATCAGAATCAGTTTTAACTTTTACTCAATCAATCACTCGCATTTAGATCTGGAAATGACTCCAGTTCTAATTTGTTTCGTTTGTCTTAAAAATATCGATATATGTTTGGAATTTAATGTACCTGAATGAATGTGTAAAAAAACTATAATTGTTTGTCTGGAATTAAAAATCAGTTCCAATTTTAACAAATATTTTATGTAAAGCACTGTTTTGACTTATTATTATTGACCCCTAATCCTTGGGATCTCAAAACGACAAGGGAATTTTGACGGATCACCTCCACCCCATGACCTGGCCAGGGTATGACACCAACATGGAACATAATCCCTTCCATCCTCAAAACACTCCTCCTTTGTCTCCAGTGGACAAGAGTCATCCAAACAACAAGAGAATTTTTTTGGAATAAATTTTCCAAATTCATAACCATCCTCATCCACACACCTTGAAAAATCACCAAAAGTATAGTAAATTCGATAACTTCCAGGACCCACCCTTGGATGACCTCCACTTCCACCTTGACCCTGACACCCCTTGGTAATTGGAAGACCCTTCTCTCTGAACCAAATGTTATCCCTTGCACAGTCTGGAGGAGAAATTAAAAGGTCAAGTGAGAGAAATAAGATGTAATTTTATGCTATTTTTACTCACTGCAGTCCATTTTAGGTGCATCCTCAACCCAGTCTCGAATGTAGGGTTGAATGACCTCTCCATTTGGATAGACACACATTTCTCTGATGGAAAAAAAAGTTGACCTTTTAAATTTAGAAATTGACCTCTTGAGGTCACAAACTTGACCCAAGAACTTACCTATTTTGATCATCAACTTGTCTTGGTCCAAAACCACCATCAAATCCACAATCCAGACTCTGACCCTTCAAGTATAACTTAAGTCCATGGAGTTGAGCCTCCAAGGTCAACTGAGACGCTCCAACCCATTCTGACTCACACCTTTTTAAATACTTTGGGGTGACATCAGCCTCTGAACGATTAAAACATGGAAGGTGGGTCCATTGACCTTGAGGAAGGACAGGTCCACTCAGCCTCCCACTCTCCGCCTCAACACAGTAACAAAGGCCCGACTCTGTATCACATTGAAGCGTCTCAAAATCCCCCGTGGGGGTACAATGGAGGGTTGAGGTCAGGCCTTGACTTCGAAGGTGAGCAAGGCGCCGGCTACATCCTGAAATCATGAAGGTATAAGGAATTGATCTCTTTTGACCTTAAGAGGTCAATAAGTTCGACTTACCGCAAGTGACTCCTTGACCCTGACCCCTCCTCACCCTCCCAAATAACCTGACCCCACACCGATCCACACAAAAACATTCACCATGGTCTTGGGTTCCTTTACATTGAAGAGGAGCAAAGGACCCATCCGAGGGGTCACACGATGGAGTCCAACTCCATGAAGCCTCTGGATGTTCAGCCACGGCTCGTTTCATGAAACAAAGATTTTGACAGGTCTTGATCTCCGAAGTGACCTCGACTTCTGGAAGGTCACATACCTTTGAGGAAGGTGAGCACCTAAGGCCTGGTTTACAATTTTTGAGAATGACCGGTGGTTCTAGCTGTGACCGTGACCCTTGGACCTCCCCTTTGATCTCATCTGACCCTGACCCTGTGGTACATGGCTCACCGTAACCTGGTGCATATTTACACAAGAGGGATTTGGGTCATTAGAGGCAAATGAACAGATTTTACCTTTGACCTTACCCTTATATCGGACACAACCTGGACAACAACCACACATTGCCAGTCCAGGTTCAAAGATGGCTGAGACACCCTCACAGTCTCTAGGACTCAGCCCATTGACACAAGTGATGGACTCACATCCAATTCGATCCACAACTGACCTCAGTGGATCTGGACATAAGAAGGTGCTATTGCTGTTGTTGGGAGGTGGGCCCACCGTGGTCTTGACCGTGACCGTGACTCCAGTCACAGTCCACCGTGAATCCTTCATCCATGAGGAGGAGCACAGAAGTAGGATAAAG
This sequence comes from Xenyllodes armatus, assembly GCA_034699765.1. NCBI lineage: Eukaryota > Metazoa > Arthropoda > Collembola > Poduromorpha > Odontellidae > Xenyllodes > Xenyllodes armatus. Next base: position 6,468 of record JAQIYE010000116.1, read on the forward strand.
ATGCTTATGAATTTCATGGTTAATTAATTCATTAATTTTATTGTTTTTTGTTTTTGGAAATTTAGATTTTTGGAAAATCTTAGGGTCAACTGAGAAATTGGCCAAATTTGTCTGAAATCTGTTGTAATTGTAATTAAAGGTTTGATTGTAGCATTGGATTGGATTTTTCCTAGGTCACGAACGTCCCAAAGTCCCAACCAAGAGTCACATAAATGAGAGGATGAGTAATTCCCAAAAGCAATTCAATCTAATCCGATCTTATCTCTCTTATCAAAATTATTGCCATTTTTCACACCTACATTAATTTTAATAAATTGTTCATTTACTAACTATTGTTATTGTTATCTTTTTGTCAAAGTTCGACTCAAAAAATGAATGAATCAACAGGATCATTTTTTATGTAGTTGTCTTTTTTAAAAAAAAACTTTTAGGTTTTCACAAAATTTCTGATAATTTTAGCATTTAGTTATTAGTAGTTAGGGTCAGGGTCTAAAATTTTGAACCCAGATGATGTAAGGTCAGGTCCGGTCAAATAAAGGCTCATAAGCTCAAGGTCCATCACCGTTCTAAGAAATTTTAATAAATGCTACCAAGGTTTTGGACACCTTTTTTAGTTTGAGTCCCTTAACCTCTTGCCAATATACTGGCAAGAGGTTAGCCGATGATCAGTCAAAGGTCAAGTTACAAATGAAGGACTTTATTTTAGGTTTTAGTCATTTTTTAGTCCTCTCGTCACGTCGTTACCCTCACATGAGTCTCAACCAAGCATTTCAACCTCGACCATAAAAATTATTGTGTCCTCGGACCATGAAAATAAATGGTAATAGTAGTAAGACCGTGAATGTCACGGTCACAACTATTGCGTCACGGGGTCACGGTCAAGACTCGTGAATAAATGACCTGCTCGGCCCACGCCCAATCATCCTCATGTTTGACTTTGTTCGTAAAACTGATCTTTAGCTTTGGAAAATATGACTCTGCTCTGCTGCTAATTATGTTTGGCAAAATTAAATGAGTGATTGATTGTTATTTAATTATCACTGTGATTTTTAACAATAATTATTTTTTTTAATAATTAGCCGATTTGATTGAATTCTTTATGCTTGAGACTCTGGGATCTCTTGGCCATTAAATGTGAGGGAATAGATTATGGGTTGTTTCTTGAGGCCGGTCTTGAAGGCATGAAGGGTTGCTGGACAATTTGCTAAAAATCAAAAAAAATAACCATTAATTGACCTCTTAATAAATATGACCTTTGACCTTGACCTTTGGCTTAAACTATGTATAACTATACCTGCTTGGAAATGTGTCTGAGTCCCACCATCAACAAATTCACTCTGAAAAAAATCATCAAAAGAATCAGGTCAATGAGACAGAACCTTGATGGGGCAAAGTGACATTTGACCTATCTGACCTCTTGAGGTCAACCTACCTGAACCTCAACCTTAGACCCATTGACCCATAGATCCAGACTAGCCTTCTCAAGGACAATCCTCACATCTGACCCATCCACAGTCCTAATCGTCCATGTCTTTAGGATTTTTGATTGTTTGTCCACAAAGTCCTTGTACGCCTTCCCATCCACTTCCAGGGTGTAGCGATAGGCAAAGAGACCAAAGGGTTCAACAGCCACCTTACAACGATTTGACCCAATACTAAATTCTTCATGACCCACAAGTTTGAACATCCAGTCCTTCCTCAGGATCTCCTATATGTACAAATATATCCAAAGAAAATGAGATACGGGGTCATTTGACCTCTTGACCTCAGATGAGGTTAGGTCAATTTAGAGGAAAACCTATCCACATATCAGAGATGTAACCCCCATAGGCTTACCTTCCCATTAACGCGGATAATCCTTTTTCCACTGAAATTTTTAAAAAAAAGTCCAGGTCAAGGTCTAATTTTTTCAGATTTGTTTTCAGACTTTGATCAGTGAAAATTGAATTTTCTTAATTATTTTGCTAAATTAACCTTGTTGTTCCATGATCAAATTCAATTGTATAAAGACCCGACTGAAGGGGTACGTCCCAAACAGCCACACGATCCGAATTACCCCCATCACCCTCAGCCATTTTTGTAAATAAAATCTTAATCACGATTAAGTAACTACAAATTATTATTGCAAATTGTTAATTTTTGAGCAGGTCAACTATATTACAAGGCCACATTTTTGACGATTTCTGAATTTTGTCCATAATTTGTGAGCTAAAAGCTGAATGACATTGCTTGGAGATCCAAAATCGATCGATTAGCCCAAAAAAAAAATTGGCACAGTCAAAAAAGTGTACAAACAAATCCATATAAGTATAAAAGCCTCAAAGACACGTAGAAATTTATTGATCAAAAATAATAACTGTACAATTTTGCGTCATGTAATATTATATCAAGGTCAAGATGTCAGGGGACTCAATTTTGATGCCAAATATGCTCAAAAAGCTAAAAGACCTTCACATGTCAATCCAGTTGAACCTCAAAGGTCAGGAATGATCTTCTTCTTCCTCCCACGACCCCTCGTACTCAACGTCCCCATTCGAACTGGTAGATCCGTAAAGGAATGAGTCCAAAGTTCTTCAGCATTGGTTGGGGGTGACTCTGACCTTCGATGTGGACCCACTGGAGCATCTGGTGACAACCATGTAATGGTTGGGACTGAAAGACCCATTAATTTTTGATAGGCCTCTGACCTCTTTTGAATCTCTGAGTCATGAAGGGGTTGTCGAATTGTTTTTTGCTGGGAGAAAAAAAGGTTCAATTATTATTATAGACCTTCTTGACCTTTGACCTGATTTGACCTTGACCCCTTCATTTTCGCTTACAATCATCCTCTCAGCCTCAGCCAGTGACATTGCATCAGCCCATTCCATCCTTGGAGCCTTTTGACGAAAAAATTCAAGGCCACGAACACGTTTGAGGTCAAGGATGACATCAAGAGGATGAGAAATTAAGTAACTGGTTCGATCCCCAACAATCCAACTTTTGGGTTGACCCAAGATCCCAATAAATCGACCTATAAACAATGATAGAGCGTATTTGACCTCTGGTGACCTTTAAACATCATGACCTTTGACCTTTCTTCTTACCCTCCATATCCCAAATCCTCACAGAACAATCCTTCCCACCCGTCACAATGAGTCCATACTCCTCACAGACCTCAAGGGCAGCAAAGGCCTCAACATGACACTTCCATGACCTCACCAATTTGACCTGAACTGGACCCTTCCCATACCCATGCTCTTTTTTCCCCAAGGTCTCACCCCTCATGGGAAATAATTTATTTCGACCCTTGTGACTCATCCCTTTGGGAAACCATTCCGTGGGTTCTGTCCTCCCAAGGGCATCATGAACCTTCCATATTGAGACACATCCCCATGTGTCAGACGTCACAAGGAAATTATTTGCACGGTAGGACCGAATCGCTGTAACAAAGTCTCGGGGTGACCCACAAGGACGATTCCAACCCACTGAGCCGACGTTGAGCTCTCGTGCATTGTTGGCCTGGGAGAAGAAAGAAGACAATCATTTTAAGAGACTATTTGGAAATATGGGGTCAAGGTCAAATGGACCCAAGTGGCTCAATGAGGCTCAAAGGGGCCCAAGTGGCTCAATATGTCCCAGATTGTGGAAGAGAAGATCAAACTCAAAACTGCTTTCTTTTACAAAAATGTAATCTAAATTAACTAATTGACTCCTTACCCTCCAAATATGGATCAAATGAAATGGTCCAGCTGAAATCAAGTAAGTTGTTGTTCGACCCCGAAATGTATTTTGATGAAAAAATAGTGCTGTGATGAATGACTCCTTGTCAGCAATTCGGTCCCTGAAATAAAATATGAAAACCAAGGTTATCCACAATCCAAGGTCAAACATATTGATATTGAGCTACAAATGAGTTTTGTCCCAAAAGGTCATATAAGGTCTTATTACCGACACTGATTTGCATGTAAATTAGCCACAACATGTCCAGAATTAATATTCCAAACCAACAGCTTCCCTGAATAGTCTCCAGAAGCAATTAAATTTGGGAAGCCAAAATTAACAGCCCAAACATCATCACGATGATTTAATTCTTTATTTGAAAAAATCAGGGGTGGATTTGGTGGAGCACAAGATTGAACCACCTCTGGACCCTAGTAGATTTAAAAGGTCAAGGTCATAAAGGGTCATCACCGTACACTCCAAAGGTGTAATTCGGCTTAAATTTATTTTCTTACCTCAGTATCAATATAAATGACAACACGACGATCCCAACCCACAGCCACAATGTACCGATGCTCATCATTGATTGTAATGTAATGCATGTCACAAATGTCCAAATTATTATTGGGTTTGTACAGATTATAAAGATTTCGACCATTGTTAAAATTCCAACATTTAATGACCCCATTTGAATGAGCAGTAAAGAATCGACGACCAATGTTGTCCAGGGCTGTAGCCGTAATGGTTCCAACATCGTAAGTATCGACCTGAAATCAATTATTTACAAGAGGCATCAAGTCGGGTCGACTCGGAATGACACGGGATGAGTCCGAATACTATCGAGTACTTTGACCTTGACACTGACCTGTTCACGACCATGTATGACCGGGACTGGTTTCAGGAATCGACTCTCCTCCTCCATGGTCTTCTCCATCTTACTCGCAATCGTATCCAGATGCATACTCCCATCCCCACCAATCGTATTAAATTCATTGATCAATTTCCCAGACTGACAGTCCCAAACTAAAATATCCTCACTGGAACAGGTCATGAAGAGACTATGTTGTGGATTATAGACCACAGCCGTGATGGGGTCAAAGTGGGTCATCCCAACACCAAGTGAATCATCCCCCCTTCGTTTCAACTTGATATAAGAGGCCTCCACGGACGTTTGAACAAAGAGACCATCCAGACTTGGGAAAAAACAATAGGTTGTTGGACCCCGGAGTCGAGTCTCCTTGGGGTCAAAGACGTGGATACACGTATTTGTGTACAGGGTCCAAACTCGAATGACCTTTTCATTACAGATGCTAAAGAGCGTCTCACTCCCCTTGTCCCAAACGACCTTGAAGATGGCAGAGGAATGACCTTGGAGTTTGGCTATGGGTTGTGCAGGGACGTAGAGACCTAAAGAAGAGGAAGAAGAGGATCAATGGTTAGAGGTCAAGGTCAGAAGGTCAAGGTTGTTTTGCTACTTACTCCAAACCCAAACGAGTCGATCCAGCCCACCAGCCGCAATCCATCTCTTCTCCTCCCAAACATCAAAGGTTCGACAACCATTTGCAATGGGAAAACGTGACTCATCCACAGATTTTCGTGGTCTTGGAGGGAGAGCCAAGTCCGTGACCCCAATCACATGATTGACCGTTAGATCCTCCATGAGTTCAGTTGCACTCTTGGTTGGGTAAATGGTTCCAATTGCTAAGGATTTGTGTGGGTCCATTGATGAGCTCACAATCTGGAAGAAAAATATTTGGAGTTATCAAAGATTCGAGGTTGACCTTTGACCTTTATCCATTTTTTGACCTTACTTGATTCATACATCCAACATAGAGGATATGGGAGATCATGTCTGTGTGCACCTTGTACTTGGCATATCGAACCCCTTTGGAGATCCCAACTGCATCCTCGACCTTCATGGTTGGGACATCTTGGGAAAATACACAAAATCATTCATGAAATTCTTGAATTTTGGGGGAAAATTTGGGGAAATTTGGGAAAAGCTTGGGGTAAAGTTGGGGAAAGTGGGGGAAAGTGGGAAACGATTGAAGGAAATTTGGGAAACGCTTGGGGAAATTGAGAAAGGATTTGGGAAAAGCTGGGGAAAGGTTGGGCAAAATTACAAAATGACTGGGGAAAACTTTGGGGAAATCAGGGGTAAAGTGAGAAAACCTCGAGAAAACTCACTACTAAATCGCCTTTGTTGTGACCAGGTCCTCAGGGTATTCACAGCATCATCCACAACCAGGATACTAATCGTCCCAGTGATATCCCCCATAACCACAATGAGTCCATTGTTCCCTCTCCCAGTCAACCTTGCATCCATATGAATTGGGACCGTGTACAGATTAGCCAGTTGACAATAAGGGTCAAAGGTCGAAGTATCATAAAATTGTAATTCCTTCTCCCCCGTCGTAATCGCATACTTTCCAATATGACTGAGGAGGACAATGTCCGTGTACCATTTATTTGATTTCTTGTCTACGACCTTTGAGGCCTTGAGGTTGACTGGTGGATGACCCTAGATGAATATAAAAAGGTCAAAAATTGGAATCAAGGGGTCATGACCTTTGACCAGGGTTTAGGGTTTATTTGATTTTTACCAGAGCACGCCAGATCCTTGGTAAACACCCCAGGCTCCAAAGTGCCACAATCCCATCCTCACTAAAGGTCAGGATCCCATGGTCAGGAAGGGCCAGGCACCGGGTCACGGGACCATGATGTGGGGTCTCAATGGGTCTCCCTGGAGGTTTGAGGTCAATCGGTGGACTTGTATACTAAAAAGAAACAAATTGAGCTTGTTTAATTCCTTGAGCTCTCAGGTTCGTGATTTGACCTCTTGACCCTTTTCACCCTATACATTACCTCAGTCTCAGCCTTCTCCGCATACTTTTGTTGCATAAAATCACAGAGGTCATCCCAACTAATTTTCCCAACCCCAAATACATCCACTTTGATAAATAACTTCTCCAGTGATGGTGGGAAATAACTTTTATCCGGGAGTCTCAGGGCTTTGGTCAGTCCAGACTTATACTTGGCCATGGTCAAGGGCCCACGACTAAAAATGGGTCGGATGGCCTCAAGGACCTCTGTACTCAACAATTCCTCAATGTCCTCCTCCTCATCCAGTCCTTCCGCAATTGAGTACCCTGGAGCCGTTCTCCTCCATACCCGAAATGTACTCTCAAACAGTGCATTGTCTTGAAACTCTGTGACCTGTACCTCACGGTCCATGACCCCAAGACTCGTCTCTGACTCAACTTCCCAAACAAATCTTGGAGCCTCTGTCCCCGAGAGGGGTTCCTTATCCTGAAAGGCCTTGATGGGTGGAATGACCTTGGCCACTGACCCACCACCCCAACCCAATCCCCCACGTCGTGGTACCCCTTTGGCTGTATAGGACTCAAGGTCACACTCCGTTGACCAAACTCGGGTCAGGATCGGTGGTTCACCATCTGGATCCTCAAGGACAACCCCAATCTCCTCCCCTTCCTCCTCTTCAGGAAATAGACGAAATTGTGAGGTGAGTTCAAGTTCACCCTCCGGGTCAAGTTCAAGACCACCATCCTCATCCCCCTCAAGGTCATCCAGATCCTCCTTTGTGATGTGGTTGAGGGCTCCACGAAGGTTGAGTTCAGGGAAATCTTCACCATCATCCGACTCTTCCTCATCTGGTTGATACTTCCATCCCCCCGTGAGGTCAAGCCAGGGTACGGAGGGGTCATCTGCGACTCGGAGCCATGGGGGTGTCCGTATCCAACTTCCCTTGACTTCATACTCTTCCTCAGACTCTGAGTCAGAATGGAACTCGAGTCCAAGGTCAGCCTCCGCCCAATTCATGGTTCGAAGGGTGAAGACTCGAGGGTCCATCTTTTCAAGGTCATTGAGGGTAGGCATCTTGATCTCTTGAGTCTGTTTTTTCTTTTTACTACCCATTCCACCCGTGGAGATGATTGGGTTGACCTTTGGGGCTGCCATTGTTGTTGAGGTTGAGGATCCTTAGAAGGACCTGACTTGACCTGATTTGACCTTTTGGTTCAATTGATGCGTAAAAGATTATATATTAAAAATTTAGGGATTTTAGGAAAAATGATTATTGTGAAGAGATTATTGCAAATTTGGAGTTTAGTTATTTTGTGAAATTGGACAAGTTAGTTCAGTGGCCACAATTAAAATGGGCATTCTTTTAAAAAAAAAAGTCTGGAAAAATATTTCCAAAATAAAAATTTGTACCAAAATTTTTGGAAATTTCAACAGTTGACTCAAAAATTATGGAGAAATGTTTGACATAACAACATTAGCGTTTTATTTTCGATCTTATGGTGATTTTTGTCAATGTCGAGCCAAAAAAAATGCGAGAAAAAAAAAATTCTCACTTTGATAATTTGTTTGAAAATTTAGAAATTTTCAAAAAAATGATTACTGATTTGATTCCAAAAACAAGTTTGAACAACAACTGAGAGCTTATATTCCTATTCGTAATTGAAAAACAACTGGAAAAAATATATTTATTACTAAACATTTATTGGGCCAGCATTTATTTCCTCATTCAATTGAGTATTTTCAGTATTATTTTCCAGAGACCTTGGAAAAATAAAAATTACAAATTGCAATAATAATACATGAAATCATGAAAATATGTATTTCAACAAAAGACCCTCAATGTCACGTCTCAGGTCACAGTGGCAGTTGTTATATTCCATTCCAGTCTCAAGACACATTCATTTTATATCCTATTTGTATTGGTTAAGTTTTTGATGTAAATTATTATTATTGCAATTAACTAACTAACTGACTGAATAATAAAGTTCATCATCTAGACACCTCATGGGAGAGAAGCACATGTTTTTCCTCTTTTCCATATTTGTGACCTCATGACCTCATGCTCCTGAAAACATTATCCATATACATCCTCCTATACATCCTGTATAGATATTTTGTTGGAATTTTGACATTTTTTAGGTGATTTTCATAATGGAATTTTTTTTGTCTCTCTCACACTCTCAACCTCCATCATTCAGCCCCATCCACATCACCAGCATTTCCAAAAAAATTGGCTACTGACAACAATTTTATTGAACCATATTTGACCTGAATTTGACCTTTTAACCTTGACCTTGAGTAGAGAATGCGTGTCTCCTCACATGTCTGGGTCATCCTCCTATGTATTTGTTTCGTATGCTTATTTGACCCAATCAAGGTAAAATTGCTTCTAACCAAAAATATCTTTTTTTTAAATTTTTTTTTCTCATATTAAAAAAAATTAATTAGGGAGTCTCAAATGATGACCAAAGTCAAAAATCAACCAATGAATCACCAGGGTCATCCGGAGGTGAAGGTCAAGGTCAAGGACCTCCTCCTCCAAAGTCGTCCCTCCTATCACGTTGGCCAACTCCATCTCGAATCCTCAGTGGGATCCTCCAGGTCCTCCTCCCCCTCAAAACCAACCCCCAACTCCGTGACCTTGTCCTCCGAGTCCTGGTTGAACAAACGGGCAAATTCTTCAAAATTACTCCACAGACCGAAGCGGATGCTAAAGCCATTGTGAGCGAATTCAATTCTGGTCTTGGGCCCATGACCTCCAATCCTAAACCCGTGACCTCAAACATGACCCCTCAACTGACCCCACTAGAGACTCTCCTCCAAAGAGAATCCAATGAAGGACTGTCCCAAGACGAGGTCAAGGTCAAGGCCCGACTTTCAGCTGGAAGGTCACTTGAACCCCTTGTCTCCATTGTCCTGAAAGCCATCGCGGCCAAACTCGGAGGTGGACTCTTGGCCGTGGCAGCCAATCATTTAATTAATCTCATGATCCCACAAATTTCATATGGAATTGTGGTTGTGATTGAAAAGGTCGTGACCTCTGCTTTGTATCTCCCTCCAGTCCTTCGATGTAGTCCAAGGTCAATCCTCCTCTTCCTTGGATTCTTCAATACGGCTGCAGTCGCGTCCTACATGGTCCCCCATGACCTCTCCCTCTTTGTCCAGGTGATTAGTCCTCCAGGGAAATGTTCACTTGAGGGTCTTGGTGACCTGGTGATGGAGACATGGAAGAATCTTGGGAATGGGACATGGACGGATGGGAACACCTCGATTGACCTTGTCTCACCCTCTGGCTCCCCCTTGAATCAAACTGAATTGGGGCTACCAGAAGGGTTAGGGTTAGAGTCAGTGACCCTCCTAGGGTCAAGGTCAAATGACTCGACAACTTCTTCTGAAAATGTGCCTGAAGGATTGGAGGTGACTCCGTTGACCTTGACCCCTCCTCCTCCTCCAGAAGGCCCTGAACCACCACCACCCCCATCTCAACTTACCCCTGCCCTAACCTTAGACCAGGAGGAATCGTCCAAGATGACCTCTGAACCTGAACCTGAATCTCAACTACCCCTTATCCCACCTGACCTCAAAAGGTCAAATCGCCATTCCAAGCCCAAACCCAAACCTAAAATTGACCTTGAAAAAATCAGGTCAAAACCAATTCCTCAAGCCCAACTCTCAATCCTCCAAACAATATTGACTAAATTGGGTCGTGAGGATCTACTAAACTTCTTATGGTCTTTATTTTATGGACCATCAGCCAAGGTCAAGGTCAATGGGGTCAGGGTCAAAGTGGGGTCAACAAGGACCATTGTCTCAAAAATTGACAATTTGACTCAAAGACGCAAACGTCATCCCTTGAAGGGTGCTAGAAATGGACAAGGACCACAGAATAGGAAAAACTTGGAAATTGAAGGGGCTGAGACTCCTCGAGGTCAAGGTCAAGGTCAGCCGGAGGACTCAGAACAGCCCTTGGAAGCCCCTGAACTAGAGGAGACCTTAGGGACCCCTCAACAACCAGAGGACTCCCAAAGTCCCAAATAATTGACCCCTGATGCATCATTAAACTGAAAATCTGAAAGCATCATTCATTCATATAAACCTTCATAGTCAAAAAATTTCATTTTGTCTCTTCAGAAATAAAAATAAATGAAAAATCCAAAAAAAAAAAATTTTTTTTTGTTCATGAAAAGTGAAACTCTTAAAACTTTTATTTTTATTATTATTATAAAAACTTCAAAATAAAGTTCAACTCAGCTTCCAAATCTTTCAAAATCAAAAAAAAAGACGCTGCTATATAAGAATTTTTATAAAAAATAATCATGTTTTGAGAAAAATAAGTATTCATTATTTTTATTTAGGTATTTATTCTTTTTTTTTTTGAAAAAACCAAGGTGGGTACAGGCTTGTTTGTTTACGCCGACCCGTCTGATAAGGTGGGTCAACTTGGACTTTTCGGTGTAAATTTCTGATGTACTTTTGTTGACATAAAAATC
>JAQIYE010000117.1:0-17473 GCA_034699765.1 Xenyllodes armatus
TTTCGCAATAAAACGCGAACCGTAAATGCTAGAATGCTGATTCGCGAACTTAAACTTCCTAGTCCTAGTACGAATGTATCCTGAAAGTTTCACTTCGAAAATCGAAAGCGTTAAAAAGTTAGAGTGTCTTCTGACAGACGGACAGACAGACAGACAGAAAATACGAATGCATAATGGTGAATGCTTCGCAGACCATAATAATGTTGTCATTTATTTTATGTATTACAACGCTTGTTAACTCCAAATTTATGCCCTAGCAATACCTATAACAATATTCAATTCGATACTTGCAATCAAACATTTCATTTTTTGATTAAGTCGTTTTTAATTACCAACCTCTAAAAGTCGGTCACGCCAAATTCAATCAAGTTATTTATTTAAAAATTTAATTAAAATTGTGTGCCCGTAGGAATCATTCTCCCAGAAATGGTGAGGTGGACCGAATAGATTCAATCAAAGAGGTGTGTGAGGAAAACCAGGAGGAATGAATGGAATTTGGACATTCTTGAAGAAAATAAATGAAAAGGAATCAAAATTGTTTCTGTCTCCTAATTTGGGATTCGACCATCAGTTCCGGATTTAAACTTGGAAAACTTGACCTTTTCCAGACATTCCTAAAATTAAAAGAAAACTTATTGTGGTTGTGTTGTGATGGGATAGTTAGGATTGGGACTTGGATTTAGAGTTGTCAGTCGGACTTGAGTTAAAATAGTTGATAGGAATCTCGTTTCAAGAAGTAGAATTTTAAACTCCTTAAGAGGAGGAGGAGAAAAAAACTCATTTCCCATTGGACACTTTCCCCATGACCTCCCTTGACGCCCTTTCCCCAACTTTAATAAGAAAACAGTTCATCTGTAATAAATTAGAGTGAGAGACAGTTAGTCGACTCTCATTGGGACTTTTGGGACTTGTTGAGACCCTTTTGCCCCACAACCTTCATTATTATTATACAACCAAAAAAGTGGTTGTGTTTTATGTGGTTCAATCCTCGGGTGACATGCCATAATCCTGTTGTTGTGGAGTAGAAATACGAGACGAGGAGGTAAAAGAATATATTAGCCATCATCCCATCCTTTGACTTTTGAAAAACATTGCTTGGTGGTTTTTCGGGTGAAAGGAGATAGTAGGGAAAAAAGAAAGCTGGTGTTTTCTCGTGATGTGATGCAGTTCGAAATTGTAAGTCAACGAGTCACTTTCTCCTCGTGGCCAAATAAAGTTTCATCCTTGTTTTCAACCCCCCACTTTCACCAGGGCTTGGAGTTCCTCCTGAAGTCTCGAGAAGGTAATAAGCCTATCTGAAATCATGTTCATAAAATTGATATGAATATTTCTGATAAACTGAGTTTTGGAAATTATTTTTTGTCAATACTTTTTTGATTAATCAGATAGATTGTATATTAACGGGTAAGATTAATAAGCCCTTGACATGAACACTTTCTACCATTTATTGATTAGATGAAATGAAGACGTAATTGTTGAGATCAATAACATTTTCAATTTTCTTCGCTAAAATTTTAGCTTTTTGGTTTTTTAGTATAGTCAAACGTCTATAAAAATGGGTCTTTAGTTTTAAATTTTAATTAAGCCTTTAACTTTTCTTAAAATTTCAATCTAAATTCCATTCGAAACATTATGTACTTCTTCTTAATTATCATGATCTCATAGCACTTTATTTTGTCCGGTCATGAAATAAGGCGACTAATTTTTAATGGGGCACGATGAGAATCATAGCCGAAAAAAGTTATGTAAACGTAATAAGATATTAATGATACAGAGAGCTTTAAAATACAGAATTCATTAGTACTAATTGCTAGTATAGGTGAAAGTCCAACATTTCATAGAATTATCTAAACACGTTTAGTATTACTCCGTTTTTTGGGAAGTGTTAAATTTGAGCATCAAATCCACGGGATCGGGTAATCTGACTCATTCTTTTTTGATCAATCTGACAGTTATGAAAATGTAAATTGTGGGCAATTTTGTACTACTGTTAAGTAACTGAAGCGACTACTTTAAAATCGTAAATTAATATCATTAATTCGAACAAAATTGGCTATGCTTCCATTGTCAATTTGTCACTCTACATTTCAATTGTGGATCAAAATACAAATTTAGCTACAAGACAAAGAATTGAAAATTCTATTCTAAATCCTAAATTGTGTTTGACAGGATGGACCTTGGACAATTGAGGACGACAATCAAACTGTCAATCTATCCTATCTCAGTCGAAGACACATTCCATAATTTCCATTTGTGAACTCTAAGCTTTCAAGGGATCGATTTTCTCAAATGAGTGGAAACTTAAACGTATTGGAACAATTTGGTAACTTAACCGGTCTTGGGACCCATGGACATACTCATTTTACAAATACAACGGAACTGAGTCCTGTAACACAACAACCGTTGTTGGAACAAGAGGTTAGTTTTCCAAAATCACTTTCCTACTTTGACAAAAACAATATAATATCTAGATAATGTACATGTAGTTTCCCAGCAGCTGGATAAACAAGAAAAAACTAAAATAAAATAAGCTGACTTTTCATAGTTATTACTTCCAACGAATTTGTCAGGGATCACTAAAAGGGTAGAGTTCACATTAGTCTAGACACAGATCATAAAAATTAACTTATGTTAGTAAAAACTGAGAATTCCATTTTGTTCGATGAGTTATTACTCCCCATTCTTTTGTCAATTATAAAAAACTTGTTAAAAACACTTGTGTTTTGTTATTCTTAAATTTCAAAAAAATAACTGGGATGTACAATCCCGTTCTTTCATTTGGAGTCTTTATGTACTCATATAATTCTAACAACCCAATGATTTCAAAATCAAATTAATCCGTTGGCTATGCGTCATGAAGGACATTTTTTTAAAATCGGAATCTACTTTGATGGTAAAAACTCAAAAGCGGGGAAAAGTATACGTCCTTTACTCCTACTAGTTGGCCAGCAGTATCAACTAGAACATTTGCTTTGTGACAAGACGACCAAAAGTAATCTCCTACTATTAATAGTTTCATGCTATATGGCTATAAAGTTTATGTGGTCGAGCTTGCAATTTTTCTATTAATTTGAAAAAAGCTATTTTATTTTGCAATGCAAATTAACCCTTTTTGCTTGACATCCAAAATGATGAGCCAAATCAGCAGGAAACGTTTTCTGAACATGAGTGCCTGTCACGGCCTAGAACCACATTACACGTATACTTGTTCTTTAAAAAATAAGGAGACATGCGAAAAAAATATGCCTGTCTGTGCACACACAAAAACACAATGGTCTATTTCCGAAAACTTGAAAGAATCGATTTAAGAAACTGACATTTTACATTCATTTATCATAGCAAACTGCTTATAACTTACAATGGATCCTCACTAGCTAAAATTTGGCCAAATCCATTTTTATTTAGGCATTATTACAAACAAGTTAATAGAAGCATGTGGAGGTTCAAGGTTAAGTTCACAATCATACACACATGAGCATGGCTGTAAGTTTTTCGTTATAACAGGAAACCCAGTAAAAATTAATTATTTTATCTTTTTGTAAAATGCAATTCTTAAACATCAGAGCGACTTTTATTACACCTCTGGCCTGGACTATAGTAGGAACTCCTAATCTAAACTGGTGACCCAATAGTGCATGCTTCCTCGTAATCATCGTTCCTCGTCTCCTTCGTGTCCTGCTTTAGATTATTGACCAGTTGTTGGTTTCTGGACAAAAGTCTAACTTTGATAACTTTTGGGGCTCCAGGCTCAAACGCTTCCCAATCTCATTTGTTCCAGACTTATCATCATCTTTCTTGAGGAGACCAATTTTGTTGATTCATAATTCATTCATATGAGTTGGGTCTTGGGTTGGTGTTTACTTATATTTTATTTTTACTTTGACTAGACCGAATAATACGACAAACACAATATAAAATAGCTCCATTACTTCTAGCCTGGAAAAGGCCAAAAGTTACAAGCAAAAGCCATGAAGTGTGTCTCTAGGGCTGTAGTTTTCTCGAAATACTTTCTCCTTTGTATCCTATAGCTCAATAAACCGACGTAAACCGGATATAACAATGTAGCGGAATACGAGCGCGTTTGATGAAATATAGTCACAGCGGTTAGACAGCATTAAACAGCTGTTAAACAGCATTAAACAGCTGTTAAACAGTATTAAAAAGCCTTAGACAGCGGTTAAACAGCCTTTAAATGACGTAGACCATCATAAAATTCAAAAATAGAAAAATCAAAAAATTTGTCCTTTTGACCTCTAGAGGTCAAACGGTTGATCTTTCGTCTGGGTCGCCATGCTAAATTATGATCCCCTCTTCAACCCCCATCGATTGATACCAATATCAACATGGGCTATTCCGGGTACCCCCGGGGGGGGGGGGGTTACCATTGCAGCCCTGGGTCAAAGGTCACGGATATTGCTCATTTTTAATAGGCTTCCTCCCTAACCCTTCAAGGGTCTCCCATACCAAATTTCAGCTTCCTATCTCACTTCGTTTGGGAGTTATCGTGTGCACACACAGACAGACAAAAACATCGTGAAACTTATATGTATCTCCACTTTGTTCCGCTTCATAATAATTGTAAGATCTAAACTACCAACAGGTTGACCAATTTTTATTTGCAGGGATCGGATCACAAGTAATTTCGATATTTGAAACAAAGTTCTTCTCCGGAAGCTTTTAGAATTTAGAACTAATAACTCTTAAATTAGTCATCCTCTAGTAGTTTCAATATTGTATAATGCCATTCCAAAGATGAGGTCGTTAAATATGAGTTGAGTTTTAAAACGTTCAGCGGGAGCCACATATCCTTGTTTGCTTCTTGAGATCAACTACATCCTTAAAATGTGCCTGATCTCATTCATAATGATCTTCTTCTTATTTCTCCTCACTCAAAAATATTCATCATCTTCCAGAACAAGTTCAAACACTGCTTGAGTGAGTGAGTGAGTGAGTGGGGTTGTCCATTCACTTTTATTCTCATCTCGTCCTCTCTCACTTTAGTCCAGGAGTCCTTCTCAAGAAGATCAAGTCAAGATTAGCTGAGGAGACCCATTTCAATTCTTCCCTTTGTTTTTTCTTATGTTAGGAGGAGGGGATGAATAGGGAAAGAACTTGTAACCCCTTCTCCCTCTTCAGGGAATCGTCAGATCATTTCTGTTCCTCAACTTACTTGGTCGGAATCGTAACCCTAAAACTCAACAACAAATCAATCCTTTGTTTACCAATTTTGATTAGGGTTTAGGATAAGAAGGGAAGGGGAAAAAAGCAGAGGCTCAATCAAAAAGATCACAACAACATAGTCAAATTATTGAATAATTTGTAGTAAATAATCTCAAAAAGTAGTACCTGAAAAACTGACTGTGATAGGGTTAGGGGAATGTGATCTAACTTTTATCATTTGAAGAGATTTTTTCCCTGAGCTTTCACCTGTTGTGATCAATTGAATAAGATTCAAACTTATTGTGACTTTGTGAAAAAAGTTTAGCTTAAAAAGATTGTTTTGTACCTGACCTGTGTTTGGGATTATGAGAAATCCAAAATGGACACAAAATACAAAAAGTACGAGTAAAGTTTTCCTTCAGGACTAGTCATTATCAGTGGTCATTCGAAGCCCCCAAAGGTCACACCAAAGTTGTTGTGGACAAAGTTCTTGACTGGAAGTACTTCCCACGTACTATCTCAATATTATTGTTAGAAAGAAGACCTTCCTTGTCTCAAAGTCCCTAAAGTCATTTTCAACCTGAATAGAACTCATACATCACTTCCATTTCGACCAATTCTCCGTTCTATGGTGACATTTCGTGGAATTTCTTAAAGCACCATCCAGTTTTTTCCCTTCCATCCCGAAGAAAGATACTTCACATAAAACAAATATGGTGTTTCCACCTGGGGGATTTGGACATGAGGTATGGTATGGGCTTACTCTAATATGTACAACTCATAAAACGAAGAGTTTTCATTAAAATGTTTTTAGCTAGCAATAAATGAAAATTAGAATCCCACTTGCTTGTTCAATGAATGTTTAACTGTAGAAGAATTGGAATGCTATAGTTCAGGGACTCTCCGTTTTCTAATGATGGATTTTCATGAATGACATGACCTATGACGTGACTAGTTTTTTAGGTGTTTAATTATTTGCAATTAATTTGGGATGTTAGGCCTTTTGATGTTTTGGTGTGTTTTGATGTTATTTACATTCAAACAATTCAATGGAAAGTCCAAGTTTATTTTTACCTGGAAAATATTCAGGGTTAAACGTTTTGTTGTATTTAAAAGCTTGATGGAAATTCTGATCTATTTGTTTGGTCAGATGAAACCAGAAATTCCTATCTTACCGTAATACTGTCCAAAGAATAATTTGCACGTCATTTATTGGTTTAACACACCGTGGGCACTATCATTTTGTTCCCAATAAATCAGTACCCAAATGAGATCGCTATGCAAAATAGCCTAATTTGGTTAATGGTTTTTTCAATAACCTAGATACAGAATTATACATTATTTGGTTCGTCCGGGAATTTTCATAAAGTAAGGCTTTGCTCCAATTGAACTTTTACTTAAGATTAGCGTACTTATAATGGAACGGAGGGGATGAAAATTACTATAAGTGATCATACATATCATTTTGCATTAAATTCAACGGTGGCTGGTAGGTGATCTGAAACATTAAACCCATAAACCATATCTCATAAATTCTAAATTGGCATGCTACTATTAAAGAATTTTTAGCGATTTACTAGCCAAATCTTGAAACAACAAAGAGTAAGAATGGGAATATTGGGCGGATTGAGAGATCCATAGATTTTGTACCTTTAATTTTGTTATGGAATTAGGAATGGACACAAGCGAAGAATGTCAAGTCATGAAGTTTTGGACCTGAGAACCATACTATGACAATGGGTTTAGGTCAAATAGTGTACCAGGCCGAAAAGGTCGCCGTTAATAATAATTATTAAAATTGTGGCATTTTTTAATCTTTCTGAACAATCTAAAAGATAGTTTGGGACCATTTCTACTTCATTTTGTTTCTGCTTGACTTTAACTTGACAAACGAATTTTATGTGAGTTTTAAAACATAATTTATTAGCGTGACAAATAAAAGATCACAATACATTTTGTAAAACTCCAGAGCTAACCAAAACTTTTTCAAATTTTTTGTGGGGTGGAATATTATCAGCACTTTTTAAGTCAAATCCCTTTGTCTTTTATTGTTCAAAACACACTAAAATGTATCGATTAAGTCAGCAGTGGTTGATCTAGTTTGACATTTTACATCATTTAAAAGTACAAAGAACTTATTTATTGTTCGTTTCGTGTGAAGCTCGCATTCACATCTGCTTCTTGACATTATTTATGTGAAAGTCAACTAAGCTATAAATATTAAGCAATAATAGTCCCATTTTGGGTCCTTTGGTGCTAAAATGAAATGTCAGACTGGACTAAAAGCCTTAAAGATACTAAAGTCTCTTGATTCTTGTCTCAACACTGAATTTTTATGACTTTGAGACCTTAAATATTTTAGTGTACTGATACATCCGCTATACAAATTCCTACATCATCAACAAACAAAGGATTTACAACAACACACATTGAACTTGTTCCTTTAGTCATGTGAATAGCTTTAAACTTGTAAATGAATGATGATTTAGAATGACTACAAATTTTTTTTAATAATCTAAATCATTGATGAAATTTTAGAACTTCGTTTAAAAGGATCTTTTTCAAAACCCAACGCTCTTATATGGAGCTTTTCTTTGTTCCCGGTAAGATCTTGTTTTCCAAGTTATGTAAAGAATTAAATGCAAACGTAGTCTTTCCTTGTTTGCATACTTCATTGGGACACTTAACTTAAACCCTCGGAATTCATTTTAGGGCTCGGTTCAAGGACAGGCCCGATGGCTCGAAGTTTAGCCGAGCCCTCTGAGCTTGAATTTGACCAAGCTGAGTCGAGCAATGAATCTTAAAGTTCAATTTCGAGCCCAATTCTTTGAGGTTAGGTTTGAGCGAGCCAATCCAAAACTTGACTCGAAGGATGAAATTAGAGAATCGTTGAGATCCCTCGTATATGTATATGTATCAACCCGCCGGCACTGTCATTTTTTCTGTAACTCAAATGAAGTTTAACAGGACTAGAAACTGCGGCCTTTTAGAGTGACGCGCGACGTTGAGATTGACTTTGATAAGAAATATCAAAATCTCGCATAATCAAGGATAAAAATCCAAAAACCATTCTGGTATTGACATTGGATTCACACAGATAGCACATTATTACTAAAAGCTAAGAGATACAATAGGGAGAAAGTATCTCAACTGTAAATCTTAACGCATTTGAAAGGAGTGAAAGTGATATTAGAGAAAAAAATCTATTTGACATGCGAAATTTATTTCTATTAGAGAAAAAATGAGCCTAGCCGTTTCATATTGACTATCGCAACATCAGAGATAGGAGATAGGACAGAACAGGAAGTTTGGGAAATTTACCTGTCCTCTTTATAGGATATTTTATACGAAAGGGTTTGCGGGTTGCAGTACTTTCAAAAACTGTTGATGACAATTTATGAATGACTTCTCAATCTTTCTTCATAAATATCGTTTTCTTATTTGTTTAGATTGCGTGAAATATTGAGCTCATTTTGAGTCCAGTGAGCTGAAGTAATATTTTAATATAAAAATTAGAAAGGAAAAAATTGCAGATATTGTGTTTCGGTTGCGTCTTTGTTCGGTTAACAACTGCCTCTTTACAAAAACATGATCATGAATTTTTGAGTTTTCTACACTTCAAGGAAAAGATCGAAAATTGAATTTTGGTGTGATATTTCGGGTATATGCTCAAATGAAATTTGATGAGTTTTGAAGTAAACGTAAATTCCTTTGATGTTCCGCCTCATTGCCAGTTTTGAAATATTGGCATTACCGGATATGGCAATTCGATGTTATTCATTACAGACATATTTCTCCAATTTTATGGGAAATTTGAGCCTTCTTAGGCAACCCCATTAGTTGTTCATTTCCTCTACACGGATGATGTTATTTAATCTAAGAAGTAAAGCAGTTTCCAATTTCATTGACTTTGAGGGAGACGAAATAAAATTCTCATGCCATTTTACTGATTATATTGAAATTTATTAGATTTGATATATTTGAAACTTTATTATTATTATGCGCTAGTCAAGTATATGGGACTGTAGTGTCTGTCCGTCCTAAACAATTCATATTTTATGCCAAACTTTCCAATCTTTGGATTAAGGTTTTGGGGAAAGCTGCTAACATTGGTTTAGAATCATCGTTGCGCCTTTTGTTGATCTGACATTTATAGCGGTCGCTTTCGTGTCTTTGCGTTGTACATCTATGTTTTGTCAATCATGTAAGAAATTAGAACGAAATTGTCTGAAATAGGAGAGGTAACGACGTATTACTCCGGACGGCGTTATGATTCGAGAACTTTTATGATGATTGACGTTCAGACGCCATTTTATGACTTCGTATTAAATTTTATAAGATCATTTTCCGACTGATGTTATGATAGCAAATGCAAATGTTAAGATTTTCTTTTAAAAAATTGGGAGCCAAGCGCTCAAGAGTCCATAAGCGTTTTTAGCTTTTTATATAATCTACTCATACTTTGATTCTTCCAATTTCTAAAGTTTTCAAGGGGCATTTTTCGGTATCTTGATTAAATAAACTGGCATCAAAACTAAATATACCAAAATTGCGAAAGTTGTAAATGCCAAGCTTTGTTTAAAGGGCAAGTTTGTCAAAATTTGAAATTTTCTTCTGTTGGCTTATGGGCCAGTAGCCTAAAAAAGCCTTTGATTCTCAAATAAATACAAAATAAAAATTTGAACTGTCCATTTCCAAAATCATCTAATCACAAGGATTCCAAAGTTACAGGGTGCCATATGGGTAATAGTGAAAAAAATTAAGTCTCTTCTTCCCATTAGTTAACACGGGAGTGAAATTTTGGACCTAAAAAACTGAGGTCAAAGGTCATGTACAATTCTCATTTTCCTGATCAAGACCTGGCCAAACTCTTGGCTAATCAAACACATTTCGAAGGGAGTTTGATACTAAATAGGCATACAATTAAAGGCTATATAGCCTTTAATTGTTTCCTCCAGAAACATATATATGTTTCTGGAGGATAGTATAGATGACTGATATGTGATCACTTTGAAGTATATATTTATGATTAATCATATTAGTATATGTTTTTAAATTTTGCTGTATCAAGATTTAAAGAAAGTTCACTCGATAAATATTTGAATAAGTGTATTTTGATTGCAACGTGACTTGACCCTTCAGATACTTAGCGCAATAAATGTAGCCTTAAACTTCTACTGCCAACACTTAAATAAGGCGGACATGTCTATTTGAATTGTATTTACAGATGGGGACCTTGAACGTGATCTATACAGTCTGTGAAGCTCTTGTTGCCCTATTGGCAATCATTGGAAATCTTTTGGTGGTGTACGTGTTTTCAAGGAATCGGGGTCTTCGACGATACAGAAATTATTACATTGTCGGTTTGGCTGTTGCTGACTTCTTAGTTGGATTCCTGGGAATTCCTTTGGCAGTTTTGGCAAGTCTGGGTTTACCGAGAAATCTCTATGGATGTCTATTCACAGTCTCTATCCTCCTGGTCCTTTGTACGATCTCAATCCTGTGTCTCGTTGCTGTCTCAATCGATCGGTACTGGGCTACCACAAATCCCTTTGCCTACTATCGAAACATGACCACTTCCACGTCTGTGGGTAAGTCACCAAACCAAGACACGACCTCAAGCTAATATCCCTTTCTGTGCACTAAATTTTTTTACTCAGTGAAAGTACATGAAGAGAAAGTTTTTGTTCTGGAGATACACATGGGAATTGGCACTGGGCTGGGGATAGAAAGAGTTTGGGCCTTTATTTTACTTCCCAGTACTGGATAAAAATTAGTAATTTTGTCTCAAGTCTAAAGAGCTACTTTTAACCTGGACCCTTGAAATGGTTTGGATTCAATGAGACCTGAATCAACAAAGATATTTTTGATGTCCACCATTAAACATTTATTTATTCACTTGGGAAGGAGTTGATTTGTATTTATTGACTGTAGGAACATTCACACATCTTCAAGTTGATATGAGATTCAGTCTCAACGTTTGTTTGGCTTTTCAAAGCAAAATGCGAATAAGCTGAATTAAGTTCCCCAATTACATATATGTTTTTGTTTATAGCAAATACTACTCGATTACTCTCAATGTCAAGAGAAATGGGGTTCTCGTAAATAAAGCATCATTTCTCTTACATATTTTTGAGTTACAAAGTTTTCCAAATTCTGTTTACAGAAATAAAGCTAATTGAGAATTTGCTCAGTTTGAATATGTGAAAAAAGTCAATTTTAGGGACGATTCGGTTACAAGAAACTTGAGTTTACAGTAATAGTTAATTTTGATCCAGTAACAACAATGTTCCAAAGATCTGACACTAATATTTGAAAGTTAATATTTCAAGAACTGGGTATCACAGATTCTGAATTTTCAAAGGTCATTCTACACTTACAAGTCTGCCGTGATTCTATAAAAAGATGAAGTTGTAAAATTGGCTTCTAAAATTATATTTAGTACATGCATGTTACTTCAAGCTGAACAATAGTGAGGCTGAGAAACAGGAAGTTCCATGGTTATTCTGCTATCATACTACTCTAGGACCAATTATTTTTTACCACCAATGCCATACCATATAATAACACTACATAAATCTTTAGGAGAAAATCTGTTTCAAATTTGTAAGATTACAAAAAGGTTAGACTTCAGGGTCATAAACTCTGTAAGGGTCAGGTTCACAGGAGGGTTAGTTATCATAAACCATAATTTACGAGAAAAAGTCAAGGACTCTTCGGTCGGCTTATTCTGTATTTTATAGGAAGAGGTCCACAAGTGAACCGTGAAAGTTCCTCATCCCAAAAATCCAAGTTTACAAGAGGGCATGTAGAATAAAAAAAGGTCAATTCAATTCCCAGTACTAACCCTTATAGTGGTTTTTTGTAAGAATGAGTCAGTGAGCTTTTATTTTGTAGGAGGTCTTTACCATGCCCATAAAATAAATTTTAGATTTCATGTATTAGGGTTTAACATATGGAGTCACTTAACTATTCCATAAAAACTCAAGGACAGAAACCAAACAACTTGAGTACGGCTGGAACCGCAAAATGAAACCCCACAAAATTTTGGACTCTTGAGTTGTATTTTCTAATCTAAAACTAAAACTAGACAGAATTTTATTATGATATTCTGGGTATAATGTCTCAATTAAAAAAAACTAACTGGCCAAAATGAAGTAAACAATTCTTGAAAACCTTTTAGGTTGAGCAAAATTAGGGCAGTAACACAACGCCAGTAATATTTTTCATGATTTCCTTGCATAATGAGTTCTCATTGAGGCGTGTCTTCTAAAAAAAACTTCCATTGACCCTGGAAAACAATTTAAACATAGAAATTTAAGTTTTTACTTCTAGCATCTCATCTAGCAATACTTTCATTTTGGAACCAAATGTCACGTTCAACACAGGATTACTGCTTCCACATGTTCCACTCTCCTTTTACTATGAACGTCACAGAAACAGTGGCGTTTAGATGTAGCTAGGAACATGAGTTAGGCCTCTTCAGCTACCACGCTGAGTGTTGTGACTTTGCATTCAAGCATATTTAGTCAACTGATTTTAGTTTAATCTATGTCGCCGTAAAAATTCCTTCCTACTAAGGTTAAGTAAAGGCATATCAGAAATATGACCTTCTGTGGGAAAACATTGGAAGAAGTTCGTATCTGTTATCATTCATAAACAAACCATCGAAATCTAGCGGCCATCACAAATGTATGGTCAAAAACTATTTCATGACAGGGCACTGACACAAAGTTCTGCCCGGGTCTATTGTGGCTTGATTAATATAAATGAGATTTAATATTTCGGGAGAACTCTGGAGAAAAGTTGGTGTTTTCTAGTAATGGGAGGGCTCATCGTTAAGCCCAAAATAGTTTCCAAACTATTTGGAAACCATCTATCTCTAACTAATGCCTTCAAATACTCATTCAAAACTCATTGGAATTGCAATCCTATTTATTTTGGGGCTTAAGAAGAGCAACTTTCATGAAATGATTTTATACAACCCTTCCTTCAAATGAGTTTTCTTTAATCGTGGGGAAAGTCAAGTCAATGCATTGGAAGAAAGAAGAAACACAATTTTACTTGTAGATTTTCTATTCTTAAGATGAATTTGTGAACAAGGATTTGGCAAACAAATGGCGTGAACAAATGGAGAAATTTGATTTCTGTGCAATATTAGGCATCATGCAGTGTTATTGAGCCGTTTCGGCTAATATGAGACTAATATCACATATTATCTGATGATGAAAAGAAACCTAATTAATTATATGAATAATAGATTAAATTGTACGATTCTCTTTCGATTTTCACTAAAGGAATTCACTTAAAAAAGTCATTTTTCAAAATTGGAAACCACATCAAAATGGAAGATGAATTAGGAACTCAAAATTTCATACTAATAATAAGTCATGTCAATAACCTAATCAAATATTGGTCCACTAGCAATGTCAACAGACTTCGGAAGTTTCTAGTTTTTTCCTCATTGTAGTTTGTAGATGTTTACGTGGGAGGGAGGGGTTATTCCAGGAAGGAATCAATACAAATGATGGCAGTGGAATAAAAATATTCCATGAGACTGACGTAAATGCAGTTTCATGACTTAAAAGATACAGGAAAGCACCGATGATGATGAACCTGAGTGAATTATTTGAGGTAGCTTTGTGGAGCTCTACAGGCAGCGATACATAAAAAACGTATTTTATATGAAAACTCAAAAGTCGTGAATGCAAATACCAGGCTGGATTAGGAAGAGTCAAATGTTTAATTTGCGTGACTCCCGATATTTTCTTTGGCTTGTTATTATAATATTCCCCTTTTCTTTTTCGTTTGCATATCATTTTACCTCCACTTTTGGCCAGAGAAAGTTTTAGATCCTTAAGCGTCTTTAAATGGAAATGGCGTTATAGGGGACATTTCATTTTGTGCCAACTCGAACTCTACTGGCTCCAGTCCATTATCTTTCTCTCAAGATCAATCTTTAGCATGCTCCATCCATGCCGACTTTCACTTTAAACCCGTTCCTTCCTTGGCATGTCGAGGAACTTTCACTTATTTCCATTGTAATGTGTCAGAATCTATTTATAAAGTATAAGCATGTGGACTGGTTTTAATTACAACCCCAAATGAAAAGGGTACCGAGTATTCATGGTTCATATTGTTTGTACAATTCTAATAGAAAATAATTAATCTGTTCTGCTTTCACATTCATTTATTAGGCATTTCCAAAAGTGCTTCCATTAGGGGAACCTTGGCCGAGAGAAATCTTGGGCACCACCTTACTCATGTTTTGTAAAACTAATTTAAAAAATCTAATTTGTTTAAGATACAACAAATTAGCTAATTATTGCGTTTCCCCACTTTATTTTTATTTTGTCTTTTCAAACTATTTTACTGAGAAAAACAAGGTTTCTAAAAATGTTAATTCCATAGAACTGGAACATAATACAAGTACAGACGTCCTAAAAGCTCACATATACAGGATATCCCGGCCAAAGTGTCCTAGAAAAAATATCTGAGCTGATTTTCTTCGTGCGTTTGAACCCTCGATTGAAACTTCAGCTTGGATTGTAGGGTATCTTATGAGAACACAGGCCTATTTAAGATGGCCTATTAAATATGAATGAGGAGGATCTTTATTACTTTTCTACGCGTGTTCAATTACTTATTATAGTTAGAGCAAAGTGAGTCATTTTACAGAGATCAGTTACATTCTAAAATGCCAAATGGAATGTTTGTTTGCGATTCCATGTCGTGATCACAAATTTTAAGATCTAGTTCGTTTTATGTTTCCCAAGGGCTTCAAATCCCATTTGATGGCAAATTATTTTTCAAAGCCCGGATCAGATTTAATGCAAGATTAATGATTCATATTAAAAACAGTCTCATGTCTAGTGCTTTAGGTGCTTTTTGTCCCGTTCACAATATGAGGTTCGATTTAAAATGTTTCAAAATTGTTATCTTCTTCTCAGGAATCATCCTCGCATGTTGGTTTGTGGGTGCCATAATTGGATTTTTACCCCTTTTTGGATGGTACAATCATGAGGGCTGGGACAGCCAAAACCATTGCTACTTTACTAAAGTAATGGACTATAACTATTTGGTGTTCCTATACTTTTCTACAATTATCTTCCCTGCTATACTCATGGCTTGTTTCTACGGATACATCTACCACATCGTTCTAATAAAGGTAACCGAAATTTTAATTAAACAATTAAAAATGCAGGTTACACATTAATAAACTTAAACTTGGTTGAAATTTGTTTATCGTCATTTCACAATGGACTAAGATAATATAACACATCAAATTCCTTTTTGTTGTTACCCCAGATAAGACAAAAGGGGACCCTAGCCCCTCAAGGGACTCGTCGAACTTCGGCACAATCCAGATCAGGGTCACTAAACTCTGATCAAAAAGGTCCTACTCAAATGATGAGAATAATGGTCTCCGAAAAGCGAAGGGAAGCCAAAGCAGCAAAAAAGTTGAGCATAATTGTTTTATTCTTCATGATTTGTTGGATGCCACTATACACAATCAACTGTATTCAGGTGAACTTGAAGAAAATTGCGCTTATGAATTTGTAAATATTTTCAAATGCCTAAACTATAAATATTCATTTTTTGGTATTTTTTTCTGGGTACAGGCGTTTTGTTCACACTGTTATGTACCGGGGGAACTAATCAACTTGACGATAATACTCTCTCATGCAAATTCAGCTCTAAATCCATTCCTGTATGCATACCATTTGAAGGAGTTCCGACTCGCAATGAAGAATGCCATATGTAGTTTCCTTTGTCGTGCCCTTTGTGGGTGCGTGGAGATCCCAGCCCAAAAGGAGAACTCAAGCGGGGTCAGCCGAAGTCAAACTTTGCCCTCAATAGCAAACCCAGCCCTTACGACTCCTCAGGGGAGCAAGTTCTCCATCCAGTTTCGGAAGCTAGCCGGAACTGGAGACGGAAAACAAGAAGGTATTGCTGAAGTCAGTCCTGGTCCTCCAAACGCTGAGGAATTCACAGAATTCACACTTTGTACCTTCAGTCAATCTCTTGATTCTAGTATGGTAGTCTCCCCTACAAATGACCAATTTTCTGAAGAGAGGAAACGTACTAATGCGAATGGACTTGAAAACAAGAAAGAGGTTTCACAAGCTAAAACGGTTACGTATCAAGGGGATGTATAATTCCGGTGGAATTTATTTAGTGTAACTATAATTTTGTACCACAGGTACGAATATAACGAAGGTATAGTTTTACCTATATATGTATATTTTCGTTCCTATGAAAGATGATCTCGCCAGAATGTTCAAAGTAAGGAAACCCATACATGAATGAACTGTCAAAAACTGTTGTTAATGAAGTTAATCTATAAGTGGTTTGTTCACGTTCAAAATAGAAATACAAGCTTAAAAGTGATTGGCTTGATTTTAACTAATAAACTTCTTATTTCAAAAAATGATTTTCAAATCTTGCCTTCTATACTAATTTATACTAGTGCTGTAGTAGTTAATTTTCCTATTTCTAACTTACGTTGGAATTAGATCTCATGAGCAGTAAGCTTTAATAGAGTTCTTTCTGATTTCATGGCTGAACTTAGAATTTGATCGAAATGCAACTGAATACTGTAAAACTGCTTTTATCCACTGGAATTAGTTCTGCAGATATTTTAGGAATTTAAAAACGTTTCTATACCCTAGCCGTGGTATCTGACCTAAAATTCCTTCAGATATGAATAGGTCTATAAAACGTAAAAATCCAGGTGGACTGTTGAGCCTATAGGGGTCATAGTTAGGTAAGTCCGGAGGTAAGTTCTAGAAAAAGGGCTATCCCTGACGTTTGACCCCTCCGACCTTTCGGATCCTTTAAAGGTCAGTGTTGCCGCATCTATTCTGTAGCTGTTTGGTTGCAAATATTATTATGGTCTGCGTAGCATTGACCATTATGCATTCGTATTTACTGTTTGTCTGTCCGTCACAAAGCACTTTTCATATAGAACGCTTTCTATTTTCGAACTGAAACTTTCAGGACACATTTGTAGTAGGACTAGGCAGATTAAGTTTGAGAATCAGCATTCTAGCATTACGGTTCGCGTTTTATTGCGAAATTTTGGTCGAAAATCATCATCATCGCGAATACTTGGCATAGAGTTACCCTGACAACCTCATAAGAAACTGGTGTCATTCGACGCGTCTCATTATGGCAAACAACATTAACATTGAGCGTTTTGACCTAGGTCATAAGCTTTTACCTCGAGAGGTCACCAAAGGTTAAATTTTTATTTCATGCGTTTTCAAATGCAAAAATGCATAAAACGTTTACGTAGAACATTTTTACGTTC
>JAQIYE010000118.1:0-17450 GCA_034699765.1 Xenyllodes armatus
TTTTTGTCGTTGTCAAATTGTTTTTTAGTATATAACTTCATTCTAGCTTGAATTTGACTAGCAAATGCTCGGTGACACGACCTTGCAAGTCCACTGATCCTACCGGTCAGATTGACCGGCTTAGTGCTAGTTAATAATATTCACCTACAAGGTCGTATGGTATACAGCTCTACTCCTTGACCTGGAATTCATCACTTAATTTTAAAAACTTAATCAGGGTTATTTCCAAGTGAGATTTTGATGAATGAACACTATACATATTATTCCAGTTCATAGCCCAAAAGGAACTACTTTGGTTCAAGAGTAATTTCTAAACTTCAAAGCTTCAACTTTCTCCACTGATGACTTTCAATATTGAATCATAAAATTAATCTAGCTTCCAGGGGCTCCAACTCTTGTAAAACTTAATTTACCTAAAAGCACGAGGATAAAATTTCTAGATATGAATTCGAATCGTACAAAATATTAGTACGGACCTCGCAATTTTTCCTAACCATAAATCCAGTCAACCGTCCCTTGAATCAATCATTTCGGCAATGCATATGGACGTATGAATTTACATTATTAAAAGTGCCCTGAGCCAAAATTACGCCGCCTACCAAATAATTTTATGATAATACAAACAATTCCAGGAATTTTGCCCACATATCTACTAGATTGCTGATGTAATGTAACTCGGACTTTATCTTTATAGAGACATGATTGCAGAAGCAAAGCTTACTACAAAGAAAGACATCGAGATCATCCTTAAGCTGAACATTTTTGAACTCTGAATAATAATAACAACTATGATCAACGGAAAAGAATATGAATATGAGATGGGGCAGTTAATGTCTGGAAGAAATTGAAGCTCATTACATCATCATCTTAACTTCATGGGGGGAAAGCATCAACTTTAAACATTTCTCCTTTGTCACTTATGGCAATCATCCAAACTTGCATAAAGAAAGTCAACTAAAAGCTATCAAGACTGGAGAAACGGCTAAATCCAACTCCAGTATTATCTACTTCATAAAATAATAATCATCTAATTTTATATCCTCATGGATCCCCAGCCCAACCCTTTCAAATATGGACAATCGAATTGAGTTCCGAATTTCCAAGTCCTGGAGCTCATCATCTAAAAAGAAGGAGATTCCACTACATACTAACTTAAGCCCTGGAGACATAGCTGAATTTCCAGTTTATTTAAAGGAGGATATTGGCTCATCTCTGCCCTGATGCCCTAGAAAATCCTGGCTTTTCTCTTGAAACCTTAAATGTCTCTTCAAAGAGAGCTTCGTTAAGGTTCCTCTCCCTTGGGTAAGAAAAATACGCCCGGGACTGGGTCTCAAGGCCTAAAGAAATCCATTTCTTTAGAATTCAGAAATGTGGAGAAAGCATTCCCTATATACTTTTCTCCAAGGCTGACAAGATCTATTGGATGGGAAAAGGAAAGGAAATAAAAAGAGAGGAGAATAAAGACCATGGGGTCATAAAGGGAATAATGGTTTCCGTTCCACAGGAGTAGGCTGTACTCAATTGAGGAGAGCGAGGACCCGACAAAAAAGGTCCCGACCCAAAAATAAGCAAAAAAATCCTCTTTTCAACACCATATCATCCATGGAGAAAGTCGTGAAAGAAAGATGGGCTAAACTCTTACCACCAAGAAGGTCAACCACAAATGGCCATGACTGGAGGTGAAGAGAAAGGAGAAAGCCGACAATATACTATCATCATCTGTGAGATAATACTTGAGCACGTCAAACCATAGTTTACATTTAGATTGATATTTTTGGGGAAACATAAAAATAAATATCATATCACGTGAAAAATCATAAAATCCATATTTCACAAAGATTCTGCTCTGATAAAAATGTAGATATAATTCCCTATTCCTGAGTGGGTGTAATGAAGTGTACAAACAATGGACCAACAATAGATGCCTACTGCCTGAAGGATCAAAAAATTATTTTCATACATTGCATTGCTTGATTTTTTTAATGGTAGAAATGTACTACAATTAGTATGAGTAGATCCACTTTTGTTACAAAACTTAAGGATAGTAAAAATGTTTCATCCAGCTCTAAAAATTATCAAGGACAATGAGAAATCACATATGATCTTTATTGAACTTCTCTCCGGCTCTGGATCGTTTGTATAAATTGCATTTCATACTGGATTTGGTTCTCTTCTATAAAATCAAAATGACTAGGACGAAAGCCCAACCAACTTTCCCAATGCTCATAGTAGTAAAATTTAATTTGACACATGATCTCACCAATTTCTTTCATCCACTTCCATTCTTACATTTAATCTAATACAGAAGGATTGGGGATGAGCTGAAGATCAGAGGTAGAGTTCCTTCTTGATCCGCATTTCTTTAATCTCAAGGGATTCCTCCTCAAAGTGATACTTTAAATTCATGTCGGGATGAAGACAGCAAGGAGAGGAAAATAAGAAACCGGTTTAAAACGTGGTTTAATCATATCTAGGTTGAATCCTACTCGATTTTACAACGCTGGTTTCGTTAAAATCCAAAATCGGTATGTAATGATTAATTTTGTCCAAATCAGACAGCGACGATCAATTTGCTATTCCATTTGCTAAACAGCTTTCACATCAAAGAAACAAATAGCTGGAAACCCATCTTTATAAAATGGATTTCAAAATAAATCCCATTGACTCCACTCTAGTTACCTTTTCAGAGTTCGGTCCTTCGAAAGTCCTGTCCTACAAATTCTTCCGATTTCTATAGTTTCTCTCAGCTTTCATTGAAATCCGTTTGGATTTCTGAATCGTCTGGAGTCCTACCCAATCTTAATCCTTAAACTTATTCAATCCACACTCTTGGAATATTATTGCGTGGAAGAAGAGGGATTAGAAGAGTGCGCTCAACGAAATCCACAATGAGTCCATATATTCAGACCAGACTTTTGAAAGTCAATCAGTCGATGTACAAAAGGTATGAATTTGAATGGGAGTGAAGTTGGACCTGGACTGTTTACCTCCAAACCCAACAATAGAGAAAATAAAGCCTCACATATTTCCCATCCTAAAATATGTAAAGGAAGCTTTACTTTTATGCACAAGATGATATGGGCCTCCAGCTCAAAGATTTAATCTATGTAGTAGTGGTGACATGTCTCGAGATGAGATTAAAGTATATAGGACAAACAAATAACTGATTCCTCAGGAGAAAAGGAAGACTTTATGGTTGGATTCAACTTCAAGGATTATTCTTAAGCTCAGATTTCTCGTAGCCCTTAACCATATTTCCGTCAAACCCATAGGTCTGATTCCTTCTGACTTATACTCACTTGAGTGAGTTGAGCCCAAATCCTTTCGATCTAGATCAGGGTTTTGCTCATTTACTCATGAATCTCTTTTACCTTCATTTTATCCATCAAAGAGAGAAACATATCAAGAATAAGGCTCACACAGATCAAATCTCCAGCTTTGGAGTGTCATTTTATGACTCCTAAACTAAACACAAATACCTAGGTCAAAGAGCATTGGCTTGGCCTTCCTTCCTAGACTAATGAAAGATTTACCATAGAACGGTATACAGAGAAGAGGATTAATGTAAGCGTAAGCTGAGATTCCCATAAAGTCAATAAATTATACCCTTTCTACCTCACTGTTTAGATTATATGGACTGGTGTAGCGTAGCAAGTTATGGAAAAGACAACATCTCGTGTTTTATGTTTAAAGCAGCCCAGGGTTATAAACCATATTGGATGAGAACAGAATAAATAATTTATCTTTTCCCGTTCCGGTGGTCTTCTTTCTCTCTATCCTCTGGGCTTAATGCCTCCCATGACCTAATTTGCAATTATTAGCACAGGACTCCAAAATCACCCTAAAGGGTTGACTGGAATGGAATGAATGGGAGATGGAACTGAAAGTAGTGGCAAGTCCTAGTTTTGTAGTTTCCCTTGTCCTCCCTCAGGAATTTATGCATAAACCATTTTGTTGAAAGTTGTCTACCAGTGGAATGAGATGAAGCTTTCTCGGACTGGGCGTGGGTCATAAAACCAAATTGCAACAGAGCTATTTTGCAAATTTGGTATGCAAACCCATAGGAATCTCTTTTCCTCAAGGGAACCATGCAAAACCAAGGCGCACCATCCACGATTTGTCTGCCTTCTCTTATTTTATTTATTTATGAGAAAATAAAAGGAGAGCGTGAATTTCTGCGGAAAATATTGTTTTACTTACCCGGTCTCCACCACCTTCATTCCCACCACTATTCCCTGAGCCAAAAGATGCTTCTGAGGCTCGGTCATTGAGATCAAAACACTCATCTGCAGAACAAATGTCCTCCAAATCCCTGAAAATGAGAGAACATGCATAATTTAAGTATTCACAGATGGATGATTAATGAGAGAAAAATAATGGCTTAATTTAATTCACAAAACATAAGGCATCTCTGACTTTAAATCTTCTGGTATGCATATTATCAATTTGGGAACTACACTATAAATTAAGGCCAGATTTTGTGCTCCATCGTTACAACTTCACTTTATATAAATATGCAAATAACTTTGAAACTCACCGACTTGACCTATGACTACCGGATTCTGATTTGGACGGACTTCTTGGAGCATTGAGACGATAGGCTGTATTGAGGTACGTATCTTGAGTTACCTCCCGGACCTTTTTTACCCATAATCTTTTGATTTCAGGAGACGAGGCCTGTAAATAGAGGAAATGGGCAAAATGAATGACATCAAAATCAATATTTTTTAACATCACACTTCAATTGCAAGTGGTTCTAAAACTTTATAAAAGAAAGTTCTAAGTTTGAGTTGACAAGCAAAAGTTGAAATGAATAAAGTAGATCAATCTGAAATGAGACCGGAAATTGAATCCCTCTACATCAAACTTCATAAAGCCTCAATCGTTCAATCCATCTTCATCACTTACTTTAATCACAATTTTATAGTCAGAGACAGGAGATCGACCGGTCCAAACAGCAAATTTACAATCGTCGCTCTCAATACATTCGGTGACTCCAAGTTCAGATGTCTAAAACAGAAACAAGAACCAGACTTATTGAATTGGTAGTTGAAAAACCAAAGTTGTGAAAAAAGAATTAGGTTTCAAAGAAAATAAACTTTCCTATAAAAGGAAACTTTTATTCAAAAGAAATTTTTTTATGCAGGCATGTGGTTCCCCCCCCCCAAAAAAATAGCTCAATCAGAAAAACGACCCAAAGGTAATATTTGAGAGAAAAACTCTAAAAACACAATTTACTCACCAAGAGTTTATTCTTATAAATATATTTCGCTTTTCCAGACGAGTCCTTGACTTCTTTGCTGTAGAGGAGATACAACTCAAAAAGGAATACGTGTCGCTCTCGGGCCTTCCGGATAATTTGTTTTGGGTCCCAAACTTGAAAGGAGTCCTGAAGGATGACTTCACCCAATTTGTCTGTTGGAATGTCACATCCTTCTAAGAGGGATAGATGCATTGCATCATTTGCTTTCTTTGGCACGTTCAACATTACATCAAGTCCATCCTAAAGATTAGGAAAATCCATTAATTTACCCACACTTGCAAACTTTTGTTGAAATTCTCAGAAAATATAATGGATGAGTTTTATTTAAGGAACCTTAATTTCTCCTGGTCCTTCATCACAGCATGACTGTAAGTCCTTGAGTAACAACTGGTACTTTGTAATCCTTTGGACGGGCTTAATGAGATAAGCCGGGATGGGATGTTCCAAATTATGAGTTTTTTGAACTCCTTCAAAGAAACTCCCAGCATGTTGAATTATATTTGTATTTGACTCAGGTTTGTTCTTGCAGTATAAGACGTACATGTCAAATTTATGGGCCTGAAAAATATCAAAAGAAGAGGAAAATTTACGGTCAAGTGATATCAAAGCAATAAGGTATCGACAATTTCTTTAAAATATTAACTTTTACAAGAACTGGTATAAGGCCTTGGATATTTAAGCGCTATTAAACTTCTAAAGAGTTCTTTGAAAGGCGAATTCACGGCAAGCCGGTGACAGTTAGGGCCCTCTAGGAAATGGGAATCAAGATTTTCCTTACCCAAGTCACGAAACAGTGTCCAATATCCTCTGGCATCGTTTCATACTTCTCAAGCTCTTTCACAAAGATGTCTTTATGAAACTCATAGATCTCCTCAATGTTCCCAAATATGACTTTCTCTTTTCCCCTGATCCCAACTGGGACATTAGGATTTGTCCTCATTTCCTTTAGATAATACTGAATACATACTTGAAGATCCTTTACATAGGATCGTTCAGTCTGAAGAAGTTCAGTCATGATAAACCTTAAAAACAGATTGAGGCTTTAAATACAAAAATTCCCAAGAAAAATAAAAAAAATCGTAACTTAAGTGTTAGTAATTTTGTTAGAAAAATCAACTTACTCTCTCCGGCGTTTTCGTTTACATTGTTCCTCGTTGAGATCCTTAAGAACTTTCCCATCTTCATTACTCACTTTTGACTCCAGGCTGGAGTCTGAGTTCCTATCAAATGAGAGTTCAGTTCGACTTTCACTCTCTTTGATCCCAAGAGCTGTTTCCAACTGAGACCTAAAAAGCAGAGACAAAATGAAATAGTTCAAAGACCTTAAAGAACATAACCGTCGAATCTGGACAAGACAAGGGAAGACTAAACTAAATTCATAATATCAACGCGTCCCTCTTTCTTCCCTCAACTTAAACTGAAAGTCCTTAGCTCAAACTGGACGCAATCATCCACTCTCATACCACTGTTCTCACAATTCTCATAACTTTAAGTTGGGAATCCTCAAAATTCAAGTGGTCAACTTTATAAAGCTTCAATAAATTCTTTCATCATTTCTTGGGAACCAATCCAACAAAGTAGAAGAGAGTCTTCCTGAGTTGAGGATTGAGCGGAAGGACATGATATGAATTTGAGTGCGATCACCCAAGTCCTTCCTTGTCTCTGTCTCTCTCAAGCTTGAAAAATGCCAAAACGGCTGACCGTTGAATAATGAAAATACACTAAATGTCCTTTTACTGGCTTGAGCTTGTAGAAGAAAATAGAAACGCTAAGGTAAAGACATGAAATAAACTACAAAAAGTGCTGAGAGCTCGAAAGTTTGGATCAATCACATGGTTGACCCTTCTTCAAACTGACAGGGATACGATATTTTGTCTTATTTCAAATGTGGACATAAAACTTCAAAACTTAGTCTATAGTAAATAGAAATTGAGATCAATGTCCATTTACTTACCTATACTTATCCATCCTACTACTAAAGTCTTTGTATCGATTGTCAACGGCCGCCACCCATTTCTTGATGTCCACAGCATGAAGATGACCCTTTTCAACAAGATTGTCCGCCAGTTGGATCAGAAGTTTGACCCTTTCTCGAGTCTCCTGTAAACAGCAAAATCACAGCACACAGACAAAACAAAATTATAACTTAAGAAAAACACAACCCCTTTGAAGAGACTGAAAAATAACTACACAAGAATTACAATTTCAACATTTTCAACCGGATTTTTACATACCTTTGCCGTCGCTTTGAATTCGTTATGTTCATGAAGGAGAGTCTCAGTTTCCTCTCTACAGTGACCCACGTGTGTATGGGTTGATAGATAATAGTCACCCGTATCATGGATCCAGTCTAACGCTTGCTTGGCAGACCTATAAGACATAACATTACGCGTAAAAACAATTTTTAAATCCATACAAATACAAGCTTCTTTATGTTAAGGAAAATCCCTGGCAGTCTGTCTTCATAGATGGATTGGACAATTGGACTTTACAATTTTATCCTTATCAGTTATCATACCGCCAGCCAAAAGTTTGATGAACAAAATTTGAATATTAAAGGAAAATGAGAAGTATGAACTTGAGAATGTTGGAATTTATGTAAAATAGGCCAGCATATGTATTTAACTAATAAAAACAAATACTAGCCAATCCAATCGGAATTTTGAAAAAAATATATATTTTATCTACTTGATAAAACCTTACCATTCAAACATGACGTATTGGAGACACTGATCCAAGTGTTTCTTTCGAGCGGTCCAATATTGCATCACACGGTTTTCTTGGACTAGAAGTTTATCAAGTATTCCTGGGTTTTTTTTTCAACACGATTCCGATTCCAGACCGCAAAGGACGAGGGAAGATAATGTCCCAATTTTAAAGAAAACAAATGCAAAAAAAAATCATGATGAATGACGAATACCAATACTCAACAATTTCACCATATATATGCAATAATACTAATTTTTTTTACATGTCTCTTCAAAATAGAATTGTTTTTAACGATAAGTGGAAAGCCAATCTCACAAAATATTAGGCCATATTTACGTTCCTTTCAAAAGTCTCAAGGAAAAAATTGAGGAAAATACAAATACAGAAAAATTTCAATGGAGGGATCCCAGCCCAACCAACAAAAGTGAGATCGATCCAGCGAGAACAAAGAGACAACGGCGTCCATATAAAATAACAAATTGAGTGGATCCTTTTCATGTTTATATCAAGTTTACAGACTTTCTTCTCGATCGTTTACTGTAACCACTGCCACTATCAGTCTATGTTCGACTAAACAAATATCCTGGTTAAGAATTCACAGATCGGGGTTCCCTTACCTTTGACTTTCGGCTCAGGGGACATCAGAGACCCAGACTCAGTAAACTGGTACGAGTAAGAGGCTCGATGACATACTTTTAAAAAGTTTCTTGCTGTCGCACGAGCATGGGTACATGCTTTCATAAAACCTTCCTTTTGTTCCTGGTGTTTATTGATGAGTTGAGTCAACTGACCCGTCTTATCCGTTTTTATCGTTGTGGGACTGGAGACGGGTCCATTACTGACTAGTTTCCCTCCTTCCAGGAGACAATAATCATCATCCCTTTTGTACTCACGCTCTAGGCTGTCTAGGACAGAACATACCTGGGGGAAAAAGACACAAACATACACAAAATTCGATCAATCAATACAAAATTGCAAAAAACTACTACGATAACTGGACAAACCAGTTCAAGTATGTAACGGACCTGTTCTGCAGTTTTATAAAAACTAAGGGCAGTGTTAAACAACTTGTGTCTCTCTTCAGCTGCTGTGACCAACTGATGCCAACGAGATCCAACTTCATCTGAGATCTTTTTTACTCCAGGACCATCAAAGTGATGCCCACCCACAAGAGCCTCAGCCTTTAAATTGACTTGGACAGCAAAGTTGTGCGTTTTCTAAAGATTCCCACAAAAGAGAAAGTCAAATAAAATCATAACCATATTCTTTAGGACGACTCCACCCTGGAGCTGGGTCCAGATCAGATGTATATTAGTAAAACTCAAACAAAATCCATCCGGCTAAAAAAGTCTAAGATTCTTTATTTAAGCCAACTGATTTGGTTCATAAAATTAAAGGGGCAGCTAGTTTAGAAATACTTTTCCCACTTACCTCCAGTGCTTTCTTTAATTTCTCGTGGTCAAGCTTCATTTGCTCCGCCTCTTGTAAAGAGCTTGGGATTGTGAATGTAGCGGCCAACATTGTTTCACCATTCCTTATCCAACTGATTACCTGAAACACAAGAAAACAAAGAAAAATGCATATTGTGAAACTCCGTAGTGTCCTTCTTCCTCAATTCAAATGTACCAATTTATGACAACAATAACAATACATCTCAGTCAGAGTGATTCAGAACTTTAGTTTTTTTGGCTAGAGTGAAAGGGACATTCATGAAAAATAGTTCCCACGACCCACTCTTTTATTCTACATTCTATTCTATTTAGATACATGACCTAGAAATTCGAGAATCAGATAGTCCCAAGTCCTGAAAGTTATAAAAAGTGACCACTTTGAAATACAAATTGCGAACGAGTGTCCCGACCGAAATCTATTTTAAATGAGTAATTCGTGTCTTTAGAATTTACGATCCAAACATTTTAGTACATCCTAAACCTAACCCCTTTAAAGCAACAAAGGAACTGACGGACACAAGCCTTGCCATGCTACGGCTGACAGTCTATCAGTATTTCAATATCCAAATTTCAGGTAAACCCAACCACACATGCATCAGTGAACTCCACTTTTATAGTTTTTATTTACCCCAAAAAATACAAGATTAGAGATAGAAATTGAAATAAAATCTCACAAACTTTTGTCACTCTTGGTCTCACTTGAACTCACTTTTTATACTGTAGTAGAAACCTTTCCGGACATGTCACTTCCAAGGAATTAGAATCTGAATCGCTTTCCCTTTTGCTCAAGAACTAGTAGTCCAACAAATCCTAAGTTTCCAAAGCCAGCAAAATAACCTGATGTCTAAGCATGATTTTCAAAAGATCAGTGCAGAGTCAGTAAACCAGTACTTTACAAAAATGCGAAAATGTTTCTCACTAATGTCAGACAGTGACAGTACTACTGAAGTACCGAATTCACCACAATCCAAAGTTAAACTGAACTGAAGAGATATATCCTTTGATGAAAATGATAAAAGTTTTTGGTCTCTCTGAATTTCCTAGAAATTGAAGTAGATTATACTAGAGAAAGTGGGGAAAGTGAACGTTGGTGGTTGGTCCTCATGTTGAAGGGATCGTGATGACGATGAGAATTTTCACAAGGACTTTTTACCCTGGAGTACTTCACTCTTGGGCTTCTATCCCATTATTGTGGTGAGAGGTAACGACCCTCACATGAATTTGAGAAAAAGTTGAACACCTTCCTCTTCCTCCTACACTGCTTCTACCGCCAAACCAAAAAGCCGAGAAGCAGAGTACAAAAAGGGACTTGAGAGCAACTACTACTGTCAAGAGTGCTAAGTAGTTTCAACGTAGAAATACCATGACCATCCCCATCATCCCCATAAGCCATAACCATATCCGAAAGTTTAGCATGTCATGTACTCCTATTTCAAAACATAAATCTCAACGGGAGTACCCTTTTTGTATTTTATATCACTGGGAGTTTTCGAGAGAAGTTCACGGTTGTAAAAGATTTCGGCAATCAAACCTTGCTGACACATGTTCAATTCAATACAGTAACGGCAAATATGCTAGAGAAGGTAAGTGGAGAAAACGCTCTCCAAATGGTTAACGGACATTTTAAGACCAACAGCTCATATCAGTTGAGCGATATGACGTTATCACACCTGCGACCTGCCCTCATCTTTGATCGCTTATTGTTGATCCACTGGGTTTTTTCAACAAAAAATTAACAACCCTACTTAATTTGTAGACCTACTTCATACTTCATGCCCTCATACCTTTCATGGATTATTTATCCATTTTTTCACCGATTTTAGAAGAATAGTTAGAAAAGAATTGGTTTTGGACGTTGGACCCATCCCTTGCCTCTCAAGTCAGACAAAACGTTCCTTCCTTTAATAGACCCTCTCATATTTTAGGTTTAGGTTCATGTCTCTCGAATCTCCCTATTTCATCCACACTTCTAAAATTTCAATCTCCGTTTAATAACAATGGAAAAGACCAAACCAATATATTTTACCCTTAGGCAATTCATTCACAAATACAATGTAATAATATTTCAAACTGTACTTCGTTATTTAGGGTAGTCCTGAGGTGTTTAAACAGAAGGAGACCCCTTTTTTATTTTGAAATAAAACACAGGTTCCTGACTGAAATGTTTTTCTAATGGATCGAAATAATGAAATTCTAGATCCTTTTTAGACAAATTGGTTGGTAAACAATGGGATGTACACAAAACATTGTTCCATATTAAAAGCAATTTTAGATCTGGGTTAAGAGAGAACAATTGGACCTAATTTTAAATTGAGACACTGCAAAATCGTAACATCTGGATTAAAAATAACTTTGCATTCTCTGAGATTGTATTATTTACACAACTCACTCAGTACCCACTTCACTGCTCCATAATTCACAGTGATGCTTGTCTATTAAATTATGAAAATAGTCCCTCAAAATCCCCTCTACTTACCTTCAGGACCTCAAGAGACCATCCAGAAGGTCTGAACTAATTTACTATTTGTTAATGTCAGTTGCAGAACAATCCAATTAAACACGAGACTCCTTGTATCCACTGAGCTCGTCGATTCAGTGACCTGGAAATGGACCAGGTGGGATATATAACTGAGCTGAACTAGCTTTACCCCAGTTTAAAATTTTCCAGCCCCGGTGGTCAACTTTAACTACTAAAATGGGGGCAAGGACTCGTGTACACCAAGTTAATGTGTTTAATACACTGGTCCCATTAACTTCACCCATTAAAATTAATTTGCTAAATCTTTATCTCGTGTGTGGGAATATAGCAATGAAGGACAGTCGTGAATACCAAAACAAGACTTCACTTTTCACACCGTGTGACGTGCCCATGTACTACTGTGAATTTCTGTTTCTGTCACTGTCGACCCATTTCTTTTTAATTAATGGTACATTCTCCCAAGGGTCTTGTACAAACTTGGTAGGACCAAAACCAAAACTAACCAACGGAACAGACGCCTCACAATAAATGTAAAGCACCACAAAATACAATGGAAATGAGAGCTACACTATATCCCATCCTTGGGCTCTCATAATTTATCTTTTAAAGTACACAATTACAAAGATTCTAGGAAATGACTTAAATTCTAAATTTAAACAATGGCAACCATGGCCTATAATTTTATTGTCTTTCCTTTCGTATTTAAGCAAAAGGAATTATTAGAGGGTCCATCATCCATCCATGCAATTACTTACAAACAAATGTCTATTTACTATTTGCCCTTGTGTAATTTCCACTTCCGTACTTACTTACTTACATCACTCAACCCCAACTTCTCTGCTAAACTGTGGATTATTTGTTTATTTATTAATAAGATCCAATGTCCATCAGTCCATTCCCCAAAATTACTTATTGAGTCCCCCCAAAAAAACCTTTTAGACAAAGTCGGTTTCCCTGCTTTTACTTTTAGCTGAGTAATCAACTCGAAAGCACGTCTCTTTGGATAAAACTCCAAGGTTTTCACAGGGATTGTGTTCCAGTAATGGGTAACGATGAAAACTGAAGACCCGAAGCTCCTAAAACCGAAAATTCAATACAAAATACAAAAGGTTTTGGATTTTTTGGGAGGAAAAAACGTTCCTACCCGGACAAAGTCCTTTCCCAGAATGATGAGAATGCATCCAAATAAAAGTTCCAAAATCCAAGATGAGTGATAACAACAAAATTCATGAACCCTCGTAACCCGTAACCCCTATACAAAATTGTATGATGGGATGGGATAAAATCAACGTTTCAACTTGGGCAAAGGATGGACAGTCAGTCAGAATGACAGATAGGAGATGAGAAATCTTATTCCGGAAGAATGAACAACCCTCGAAAACAAAAACACAAATGCATCAGTCACATGGATCCGGAAGTTAAGAGGTTGAGCTGCCATGGCCAGCTATGTGGAATCGTATACATCGTTTGAGCCTTCGCTTCAGTGGGAAATGAATACATAAAGTACGAATGATATGAATGAGGGGGAGTAGACCCAGCCAGACAGACAACTATTTGATATGAGATAAAGGACCTTTTCTGTTTTGGTTCGCTGGATGGAGAAAGTAAAATAAAATGCTAATGTTATCTCTCTCTAAGTATGTGTGCATTTCCGTACTGCACTTGATTGTTGAGGAAAGTGAATCAAAGTCAGAAACCTTCTAGTCAATCCTGTACTATAAGGCCTAACTGGACTGGGCTAATTACAAACTTATTGGAATGTGAGTTGAACCAGTCCCAATCCGGAACTTTCACTTTACGTTGAAGACAAGTGGCGACAAACAT
Organism: Xenyllodes armatus; assembly: GCA_034699765.1. Classification (NCBI taxonomy): domain Eukaryota; kingdom Metazoa; phylum Arthropoda; class Collembola; order Poduromorpha; family Odontellidae; genus Xenyllodes; species Xenyllodes armatus. The sequence continues at coordinate 13,727 of JAQIYE010000118.1, forward strand.
AAAATTCAGGACATGAAAACGAGCCCGAATCAAACGTTTTAAAAAATTTCTAAACTAAACGATTGATGAAACATACCGTAGTTTAATTTTAACTGGGTCTGCACAAGTCCAACGGACGGATGAGAATATAATTTTGAAATAAGGCTATGACAAATTCGGGACATCCCTACTTTCTCCCCCTATTTCTATCCTTTTATTTCAAGAAATCTAAACTGTTTTCACAAAACGCTTCCAACATCCAACATCACACATTCAAAATAAAATCCGAGCCTCCTGGACTCTAATGGAATAATGGATGGAAATGAAATGGGAATAAACTATGGAATAATAATAAATAGTAAAGCTTCCCTTTTCTCCACTTTCATTTCTCTAACAGAAGTCCTTTATCACAAACCAAAACTTTCTCCAAAGATGACTTTCTCTTACACATGTAACTCTGATGATAATAATAATGAAGAAAAATCGGTTCGAATATAAGAAAGAGAAGGGCTTCCTTACTTGATTGGCTTCGTTCTGAAGTTGCACAAGTTGTATCATTTGTTGAAGACGAGTCCTCCGTCCCTCAGCAAGCTGCTCAAAATCCATATCTTTTTCATGGACATATTCCAGGAGGACTTGAACTCGGGTTTGAGCACTGATTTGATTACTGGCCATTAAATTGATCCCAGACCTCTCAAACATCTGGAAGAGTAATAATAATTGTAATATTTTAGCATTATATTTTTGCCATAAACAAAGTGGCAACAAACAAATAAAAGTACATTTTTAATTAAAGAAAAACGAATCGAACCTGACATAGCTCCTGTCCCCTCTGAATGACTTGGAAGACAGAACCTTGGAAATGTGAAATATTATCGTTATGTAACCTAAGGGTTTGTTCATAATGAGGAAGGCCTTCATTGGGTTCAAGGACTGGCTCCTCTGATTGAAGTTTCTTGTGCCAATGATCCAGTTGAGCAGTGATCTAAAAGTATAAATAAAATGAGGAATTATAGAGAATGAAATAAAACACAACAATACTTGAGGATTTATTTAATGTAAACTCGATTCAATGATAGACAAAGATCGCTGGAATAAAATCACAAATCATATCCGGGCTCAAGAACCCCGTCCATTATTTAATGAATAAAAAAGAAACTAACTCTGGACAACAGAAGCTCATGCAATTTTTATAAAGTGTAACATAAATTCATGAGAGAAATTCATTCAAGGCGCCTTCATGAATTCTAAGATCTTCCCACTTCATTCAAGGTTGGGATTGTATGTATACCTGGCGGAGACTGCATAAATCAAATTCAGACAATAGCCTTCTAATGCCACTAAGGCCAGCAAACAGGGCATATAGAAGAGAAAAACTTTTTAAACTCAAACAAGGTTGAAATCAAGTAAATATTGATTTAGGATAGAACCTGTCCCATTCTTCTCTCACCACTGCGTGTGATTATTTCCCATTGAGGTTATAAACCGAGTTCGAGTTGAATAATTCATAGATAAATCATAGATTTTTTTAAATATAAAAATATATAAATACTTTATAGGATGGCGTTAGACCTTACCTCAAGTGCATCTCTTTCAAAGAGTCTCAATTGAAGACACAAGTCCAGCTTGAGCTTCCGTGACTCCCACAATTCTTCAAGTTCATTCCTTTGTCGTTCCAAAGTTCTCATTGCAGCCTCCAAAGCCTCAAAGGATCCACTATTGTCAGTCTCCATTGTTAGACCCGAAGCTCTGGAAATATACCAAAAAATTATAATGATGCAATTTTCCCAAACCATTTTTCAATGTTCAAAACATTTGAAAACTTTGGAGTACAAAGTAGGAATGGGACGAAACTTACCCTAAATCTTGAAGTAACCTTTGACCCTCAGAGACTGTGCTGAGAAAGAACTGGAGAGCAGAATCCCTTTGTTGTTCCCACTGTTCCAAATTGATTTGAGTTGCTTCCACTGTCTCAGGAGCCTCATCAATAGTTAGTTCAACACGAAACTTTTCCAAAACTCCAGTGATCTGAAACAAATGGATAAAATACCAAAAGTTAGATCACCTTTAATATATTCAAGCACTTTGTTAAATGACTCATCATTTGAGGTAGATTGACATATTAACTAGGTTAACCTCAATTTCGATGCGCGAACGCCTGAGACAACATATCGTCAAAAGCCCCAAAACAAATCAGTTTAGAAAAAGTCATATAAGTAAAAACAAAAGCTGGAAAGTCTTTCTGGAGGAGATACAACAAAGATTTCTGGAATACGAAATCAGTTCCTTTCCCTTCGCAAAAAATACAAGTTTTCAATGTTTTCATTCACACTCTGATTCACACGAGGATCGTATCAGTTCATGCACGATCAGTCTCAAAATCCATTCTCATAAATCTTTATAAAGTACTCGAGAAAGAACAAAAAAGTAACGGAAGTATTTCTTGGAACTTGGAAATGCTCCATGGAAAGAACTACTAGAAGGGAATAAGTTTTAAGCTCACCTAATAGGACAATGGAACATTCAAGTCTACAGCTAAGTTTTCGGATCTTCTGTTCTAATAAGAATTCACAAAGTAAATCCACTAAAATTAGGGTGCAAAAAAGCTAATGAAGACGGTATACAGTGAATTAAAACACCAATAATATCGTGCTTTAATAAAGCGTTAAATACATCTCAAGCAGAACATTGAAAAAACCGAAATCACAAAAAATCTCGGTTTTACAGGCACCATCTAGGTACATGAAAAAGATTATTAACTCATTATTGTAAAATAATGCTGACATTTAACAATGCCAAATAAGGACAATTTAGCGTCTTAGAATACATTTACTGATTAAGAGGTTTGACTGTTCTGACTGATTGTGAGATCATGAGTTCGAGTTCAGATCCTACAACCGAAAAGGCAAAATGGGTACGTATGGGCCAAGATCCCAACCCAACTTTCCTTCATTGTCATTTTTATTTTTATAAGATAAAAACATCCTCCTGGAGTTATGATTCAAGGTTCAATGGAAAGAAACTGATTAAGATAGTAAATCCATTTGATAATGGATAATAAAAATTGATTTATGATGCTTCCTCTACCAACCCGGGTACGCCTCCTCAATCTCTGTAACCCAAATTTACGGTTAACTTTTCCATTTTACTCACATTACTAAGTATAGGGAAAATAGAAAATGAAAATACTACCGAAATCACGTTCAAGTCATTCAAAACTACATTTACATTTCAAAATATAAGATAATAATTGATTCGATACAGTGTTTAAGTAACAATAGAGGTGGAAATTCAGCGTTAAACTTGTAAAATTGTACAAGAACCATTTTCAAAATCTTACCCAAGATCCTCTATACACCAAGACGTATGTAATTTCACGTACAACAGAAACCAGATTTATCGCTAATTGTAAGGAAGGTCCAACTCTAATTTATAAACCAAACAAATTTGGAACTAATTGCTTTCAACCTTTGCCCCATTCATTCCTTAAGGGTAAGATTTGTTTTACATAATTAAAAATTACCACAGTATAACAAAGTAAGACCCAACTAAATCATTAACGAAAAACCACATAGAAAGCTGATGTGTACGAAATGGAAGGCCATTTAGGACGAAATGCAATTACTTTGCCTTCGGAGACAAAGGACAAGACAAATAGTACATACAAACATAGGTTGGCGCGGTCAACTCACTTTTGCCTCAACTCAACTCAACTCAACTCACTTTTCCATAAAATGAGTTGAGT
>JAQIYE010000119.1:0-17442 GCA_034699765.1 Xenyllodes armatus
TACGTAGCCATCTATGGCCTTAGTCACAGACAAACCCTCAATTATTTATTGTTACTGGCCAGGTACCTGTCCCATTCAGGCTTGGGAATGTTGCCCAGAGACTTAAGGGGAAACCCCCGAAGGGAGAAAAAACCTTAAATCACAAATATGCCGTGAGGCAGAATCCAACCCCGGGACTCAGGGCGAGGAACTGAGTCACTACACCGCTGAGCCTTCCCACCAGGACCCAAAAAAGTAATGCAACCCATAATAAGGAAGTGTTGAAATAAATATTCTGATATTTTAATAGAGCGGTTTTAAGTTTTTAGGTTCTATTAATCTGAGCCTCTCGATATTTTCGGCAACACAAAATTCGTTGATCCGCCATTCCAGAATAACCTTTTGTCGTTAGTATTATCGAAAAACATGATGAAAGCACCACAGGTTTTCTTTGTTTTAGTTGAACTAGTTTGAATGTCTAGCATGGGAGCATATTTTTCGCCGGCCCTTAATGTTTAAATCCAAGGTGATACCTGAGACTTTGAAAATAAAGGTATTTTATTATGCATCAGTTAGACCTTTGGTCCTTTGCTATTGATTGAGGCATTTTTCTTGTATGTGAAGCCTGAAGAAAGTCAGGTAGCCAGACACAGCTCAGACCAGTGCGCAGCAAGTAAAATCAACCAAGAGGAAAAAATGGGTCGAGCTTTCTTTGAACTTTTGATTAGGATAAAATGTAGGATGGTTTGGTGGGTAAAAAGGCATTCAAAAGCATTCATGTAAATTCTGACCTCCCAAAATCCTATTGAAAAATTGAACAAATTTAAAATTCTCACACCATGGACTTTTATGTGGCCTATTCAGAAAGACCACCAAATTATTAAAAATAATAGTGGATGGGGATTTAGACGACCTTCAAAGACTTTGAAAGTGCTTTCTCAGTCCCTCTGTGTCTCAGGTTAGTCCCGTTATTTAGTTACATTGAATTTGATTCAATGCGTATTGAGGTCATAAGACTCGCGTGCCAATTCCAAATGTTTCCAAAATATTAAATTTGTCAACAGGAGGGTCCAATCACAACACAACTCCTCTGGCTGTACGACAATGGTAAATGTAGAATCTAGGAAAAGCAACCCCCTTAACATCCAAACCTTGTTAATTTTCAAATGAACTCTGATAATTTTGGACTCAAGTTAAACTCCCAAGAAGTCCTTCAAAATTAATACATGGACTCTTCTAAAAAGAAGACGTGACTCTTTGTCAATTCATTTCATTAAATATCGCCATCTTCCTTCCCATGGATGGACATGTTTCTATTTGTTGAGGACAGTCAAGACATTCCGGTCTACTAAACTGGAAGAATTGTTTAAACATAAGCGATATTAATTATACAACCTGTGACTCTCATACATTGTCTAAATACATAAAGACCAAAGAGTTCAAATAATGACTTTATCATTTAAGTTTATGGTGCTACAACACATCCATATTTATGTAGGTTTCGAATGCTCATACAAAGTTATAAAAGTCACTGACAAAACCCCTGATTCGGTATGACGTAAAAGACAAAAACAGTTTTCTGTTTGTCCATCAAGCCGAATCATTATCTTTCTCATACAAACAAAAATCTTCAGGATATGATTAATAAAGTTTCATAAACAAACCAAATATGCGTTTCAAGATAATATATCTGTATCATCATCCATAACAATGACGGTGGTTATTATGATCACAAAACTCAGACTCAATATTTGTCAAATAAGAAGGTTTTCGAGCTGAAGATAAAGGGATATAAGTGGAAGTAACACGTGAGAAAAATAATCATAAGTATATTTATTCAATCTCCCAACTTCATTCAGGATAACCTCAATCCTTAGAATGGAAAGGAATGGGTGTTTTAGCATGAGGTTTTTTGTAGAAGAATAGAAGAAAAAGAAGACTTTGAGGAAACTCTTATTTGTTTTGGCTAGAGAGCAAAAATTCTCTGAAAAGGAAACTTATATATTTTTCTGTGGAGAAAGGAAAAAAACTAGGAACGAATCCTCAAATATCGCACTCAAAAGAAGAAGAAAAATCTTATTTACACCCTGAAGGAGAGAGAGTTACTGTTACATTCCATCCATTCTGTATTTACTCATAACTTACTTACTGCATAGATTGATTCTTTCATTCCATTCATATCTTGAAGAAAAACAACATTTACCATTAGTTCGAATATAGAAATAGGTAAGCTAAAGGAGAATATTGGTTCCTGATGCTTGAAATTCCAGGAGGATGAGGTCTATTCAAAAAAATGAAAGGGCCCTGAGCATAGTAAAAACCTCTCATATTTAATCAAATGATTTGGAAAGAGATTTTTTTGTGTAGATTTTGAAATTTCCTAATCTATTTCTTTCTTTTTGATTTCTCAAGGACATGCGAATCAAAAGAGTTTGTCCCTGACTAAAAATATTTTTCTAAAATTAAGATTGAAGTAAAAGAGAAATGAAGGTGAGCTGCCTATTGATGCTTCAGGAAACAAAGATTGGATTGGGTACAAATTCTTATCTCAAAAGATGACCTAAATTGTGTGATCATGTTAGGTCATTGAAGAGAAAAAATTCAAGAGATGTGAAAAATAAAGGAAATGGGTCCGGAGGAAATCGAATTTGAGTAATGAAACATGAAAGTGAGAAGTCAGTGGTGAAAGGTTGTGACATGGGGATCACAGAAGAAGAGGCGAGGGTTGAGGAATTGAGGTGAATGAGGACAGTGGCAGTCTCCTCCACCCTCAACTTTCAACTTTTGTTCAGCCAACCTCAAACTTCCGTTCTTTTTTCCTCCAGAAGAATTGAGTTTGAATCAATCACTTAATGTACCTTAGAGCAGATTAGTTTCTCGGGAGGGAGACCCCCCCCCCCCCGCCCGCCCTGCCCTGCTTCACATTGAAAAAAAAATGCATTTTCTTGGAATCCATGTCCAGAGTTGCTTTTGAAAATTTAACAAGAATTTCAAAAATATTAACCCGAGCCCGAACTCGTTTCATGCAATGCGCTCTTGGAACAGAATAAATCTGTTAGAATTTCATTTAACGAATGTTTGAAAACCCATGTTTGAACGTTTGAACGAAACCCTAAAATCAAGTAAAATTTGTCACTTGAAGTGTTAAAGTCAATAATACTATGATTTGAATTTACTCAAAGGGGAACAAATTCTCTCGTATAAAAATCACATTCTACGATGGTCATCTCAGGTGACAACTATTGACGAAGACTATAAGAATCAATACACCATTCTCCTGAAATGTGACCAAACAACTTGATTGACCTCTTCCATTTTACTATCATTACTACTACCAGGGGTGGGGAAGGAAATCGTAACATCCAAGGACGTGTTATTTGGTCTCTTCACAAAGAAAAACAAAATCCATAAGAAATGTTGTACCTTTTGGTAACAAAAGAGTCTATGTAAAATCCCTTTCAGTCCTTTGACACAAACCCACATTTCTATTTTTATTTTGCTTTCTTCTCCAAACACAAATTTCAAAAACACATGTTTAGTCTGGATTTTGAATTGGACAGGATTTCTGGTTTGAAACCCAAATATTTACTCTTTCTCTGTCTTTCCTTGTCTCACACTTCCTTCCTTCCCAGGGGACTACCAACAAGAGACCAAATCCATGCATAGGAAATGAAAATTTTGATTCTGTAACACCTTACTTTACAGTGTATACCCCCAATATTCACTACTGTCCCAACAACCAAAAAAGAAAACCAGGAGAGCCAGGAAATAAATTGAATTGGATTTGATTCGGATAAAGAGGAGTGATCTATTGAATGTGAATTGGATTCAAAAAAGGGATGATGTGATGAGTTCAATTTATTAGTTTTTGACCACCAAACCTCAATTTTGGGATGGGAACGGAGAAAGAATTTCATGGAAATTGAATTCAAGGGATCCCTTGTAAGAGTCCCTTGAAAGAAAAACATTTTCTTTGTCATTTTTTACTTCAACAAAATCTGTAGCAAAAATATCATATGGTTTGTATGGTAACTTATGTTGGACATTCAAAAACTCACAATCATTTTTTTTAAACTAATAAAGTCAGTATATTTGAAATATATATGTATATCTCTACTCAAGGTGAAACTGAAACTCCATTTTCATTTTGGTTAATTACCATGTCAAGGATCAAGGATAAAATGAGAGGATCCTGTCTTTTGATGATATTTTTGAATGAGCTATATATTCCATGAATCCTAAAAACCTTCAAGAGTGAGTGGTCTAATGGACTCAATTCATCCTCTTCCATTTAGGATGATGATCATGATCCGGGAAATACTAAAAAACAACCTCAAAATTTATCTAGTTGCCTGTTTGAAATAATGTTGGAATGGATAGTTGAAGTTCAATACCAAGAGGACTGACTCTATCCACTACTTTTACTTTTCTAGCTGTTGTATGGAGAAAGTTAAAGTCATTTGTTATGTTCCATCCTGTGTGATTTCTGGGTCTCTCTCTCTCTCCCTCTGTTTGGGCTTTTGTGGTTTGAGGAAAGCTAATATGAGTTGAGAACCAAAAAGCTAAAACCTTTTTAGTTCTCCTCTCTATATCATGTCTGGCTTCATATTATTCTTGGATTCTTGATTTCATTTTCCTTTCATCTTTGGAAATTCATCAACATGGCAAAGAGCCCCTGCTGCTAAGATCCTAGGTCACTCTCCTTCTCTACTTTTCTCTGATCTCTTCTGGATTGGTTATAAACTCTCTTTTAGTCTATTTCATATTTTGTGTGTGGGAAGAAGTTGGAATGGATATTGGGATTGGATTTGATCCAAGAAAAAATAGTAAATGTCAGGTTGTTGAAGTTGTCCAATTTCAAATCTATTTCATGTGGTCCATATCAAATAGCTTACCAGAACCTATTCATCAGTCAACAGTTCCAACCATGCTAATGGAGAATCCTTTCTCTTGAATGTCCCCACCGCTTTGACCAAAAACTCAATTCTCTTGAAATCAAAATCAGAGACACGAAAATGCATAGATCTCAACAATATTTTGTAATAATAAAAAGACCACTGGTTGGGCCCACAACAGAGGACCCCCACGGAGGGGTAGATGTCATGTCATGTTTTATAAAATTTCAAAACAATCATGCCTGTAGTCACGTCTGTTTTGATTTTGAATCCAGCCCTTCTTTCAAAACAGAATGCACAGGTTAATTTATGAAGTTACCTCGTAGAATCATGTGTAATTTTACGGGATATTCTGTAGTTCTAACGATAAGTATAAAATACAGTTTCGGATAGAAATTTAAAATCTTTGATTATAGAAATTTTGTTGGAGTCTTGTGACAACTGAACTTTAGAACAATATACTCATCGTCAGTAACTATATGGAAAATTGGTACTTTTTTTAAATCTATATACTTGTGGGTTTGTATGTTTCTGATGTATTTTACAGATACATCAGGAAAGTTCTTAGTTAACCCTATGTATCCTTCCTGCCATATTGCTGTCCCAACCCCAAGAGAGTGGTCTGACTTTAGTCATTTCAAATAACATCAATACTGATTGCACCTGTCTTTCCTTGATTTTTCTTTGGGGTTGTGGAGGGATGATTGGACCTATCCATACGAGGGATCTCTCGCTCAACATGAGTCCCCCCATAGGGAATGATATTTTGTCCTTTTTCTTTCCAGCAAAATCTATCTTGTCGATCCGTGTGCTAAGCCTAAGATTTAAGGTTCAAAATCACAAAAATAGACACATGTCTCCTTCGTCAGTGGATTTAAGAGTTCATCTTTCTATACACATACATGCGGAGTTTACTATCTGAAAAGGACAATGGAAGACGTTAGGTGAGTCGCTTCTGAAGAAAAAGGTTCTGCAACACAAAGGAACTTGAGTATTAAGGACGTGATGAGAAGATGACGGATGAAATGAGATCCGATGTACCTTGAACCCTTTAAAAGATACTTTGTCTTGACATGAGTATAAAAGTATTATAATTCCAATATAGGTTTATCCAAAGAATCTAACCTCAACGTCAATATAAGGTGCTTGCTTTCGTTCATAACGATAAACTTATTTGTTGTCATAATATGGATGCCCATTCAAGATGAGTAAAGAATTTTCTACAATAGCTTTTCAAAATCATTTCTACTTATATATCATATAGAGTTTCTTATAGAGACAGTTTCAACTAAAGCAGCTAGTAGTCCTCATATTTCAAATGCCCTTGTCATGATCCTTTGTAAACATTTAAGAAGGCTGACCATGTAAGACGAAGGAAATAATGAAAGGTAAGATAAAGGAAATGTTGTGACTAGTGCGTGGTTTCTCCGCAAGAGAAAGTGGACATGGTGAAATGAAGAACTTTTGGGATTAATACAGGGTTTGCTTCGGTTTATTCTCAGGATTTACATCAAAATAAATCCTTTGTCAATATAAAAGAAACCTGGCATTTTGTTTTTTTTACTACACTATTTTAGAGAATATATTTTAGGCAAATTCTCGTATTTCAGTTAAAAAAGCTATATTATATCTTGTTTTATTTATTTCTAATTTTATTATATTCAATGCTTTTTTAAACCCTGCTTTTCCTTTTGCTTTGGATAGGTGAAGGTCCGATCCGAGGCAACGCTTCTTCAGAAGCCATCCTATCATCATCTCAAATGACGATTAAGGGCAAGTTAGTAGAGCTACGTAGTCCTTGTCGTTTTGAAAATGTCACGTATCCCAAAACCAGCCACAGTACAACCACTGGCAGAGGACAAGGAGAATTAGAATCACCATAATTACATAACTACTGACCACTACTGGTTCAAGTCTATCTGTAGGTCTTGAGGAGGATCCTTTTCTATTCGATTCGGATCCGTTTAGCACCGCATGACTAAACTCCCGGATGTCTTTTGGTCTCCTTCTATTATTTTTGGATGAGACAGAAATGTCCGGGTAAAAATAAGTGTAAGGAAGGAATGAGATGAGAGACAATGCCTAGCATGTCAAGTATTGATATCCCCAACGGGGAATTGAGGTAAGGAATTTCAATGACATCTTTGACGCTATAAATTTTGTGACTATCCACTAGTATTTCCAGATACAGTACTGAACTACCTTTGTAACTTCGATAGGATATTTATATCAGTGTTTCTACTGATCCACCGGCATGTTAAGATCCTATAATAGTAAAGTCTAATCGTAAGTATAAAATTTCATACAAAGATTGTAAAATCTTGTGTGAGGATCATATCTCGAGGGACTTTATAGAACCTTTGACGCTAACCTCCCTAAATAAAAAAAAGCAATGAATATTTAAATCCAATCCTCTGGTTACTGCATGATAAATTGAAATTGAAATGGAAAGAAGATTTTAAGTAGAATCTATTCGCAATATTTTCTCAAATGTCAAATATTAACATTCTGAGGCGGAACGCAAAAGAATAAGTGTACAGAAAAAGATCTGAGATAGTTAAAATTGTTTTAATCAAATTTATACCCAATTTTTTGAGCATTTAGGTAAATTATCTATCGTATGCTATTACTAATTGCATAAATATGTGATTTTCTTAATTTCCTTGATGCAACACTAGAACAATAATAGGTCAAACTTTAAGAAAACAAAAGAAAGAGTTGAAAACTTGAATGAGTTTGGAACAAGAGAACACATTTTCTGTAGGTCCAGTTCTATCTGAAGTCTTATTTTCTCCATTTCAATTCCCACTGGAGAAACTGAAAGAAGGAAGAAAGGAGGACATCAGTTGAAATCCAAAAGTGTCCCTTCGTTCCTTGTTCTTCACACTCAACTCCTATGTAGTCAATTGGGGGAAAAGAGAGAGAATTGAACAAAAGTCAAATCAAGGGACTCGAGTTTGTCTCTTGATTTCCTGAACGCTAGCCAACAACCGGAGAAAACTCAAAGTTCCTATTTTAGAAGTGACATAGGAAATGAAGTCAAAAGAGCATATATGTCGTAGGTTTAGATAGTGGTGATTCAAGTTTTAAAAATAATAATAAATTGATTTGTTGTTGGGACTCCACTGTGTTTTGGAATTTGCCATCTTTCCACAAATTCTAAATAGTTTTAATTATCTCTTTCTGCAAATTTGGTTTTACAATAAATACAGCTACATCTTAAAATTACACTTGAATAATCAAAGTACCTAAGTTGGAGCTCACAAACAAATAGTTTCCTTAAATACATACACTCGTATTCAACTCGAACAAATCAGAGACAACGACACTACAAAAAAACCTCAATGAGAAAAACTCACAACCAGTCCACTGACCCATCCATCCATTCTTCTAACCAACCAAATCGATCCTTGAGCCTCACATGAAGGACAACTAAATTTACTGTGTTCGTTCGTGAGTCCAAATGAGTTGGAATGTTCTAGCCTAGCTTGTTCGTCCTATCTTTAAAGGAAGGAAGGAAGGAAGGAATTTGTCCAGTTAAGGAAAATCAACCCACAAACAATAGTTCTATTTATTAGAAAAAGTCTTATAAAAGAATAAGGGAATTGAAGTTTCTTTTTTCTCCCCATTCTTTCATCCCTTTAAAAAGAAGAAAACAAAAAGAAAGGAGAGGATGATGGAATGGGAAGGAAACGATACGAAGAATGGGAATGAAATAGAATCAAACCTGAATTTGACCATCATCATCAGCCTTAACAACTTCCTTTCCTTGGGGCTAACATCACAACTAGGTTAAACTAGGAAATAAATACATCAATAGAAATACAAATCTTTAAACTCTATGTATTCGTTTCTACGGACTTTCTCCATTCCCATCTCCCATGGACTCCCTTTCCTTCCCAATTCAGTTACAATAATAATGTTGACTCGGAGAGAAAGTTGAAGGTTACTCAACCATTCAACCATGTTCACTCATTCAAAGGATCCCTTCCAAATCAATACCATTTATAAAGTCATTATGTTATTCCCCCCCCCCCCTCTCATCCTTGTCACAGTCAACTAGGACGAGAAAAGGACCCTCACTGTCCAGAGAGAGAAAGTCAATAGATTGTTCACTCTCAGGTAACCCATCTGTCTGAACCTCAAAAATATTTTCCAATCCTTCTCTGTATTGTATGTTTGTACCTGTCCAGTTAAGGCCCAAATCAAAGTTGTTATTGTTATGCTGAGGAGAATACAGAAGGACCATTATTTGGACACTCATGAGGTTCATTCTCCTTCAAGTATTTGTATAGTTATTTATGTAAGTCAAGTCCTGATGTTTAGGCCCTGGATTTTTCTAGCTCAGAAAAAAAGTTTGTGTCCAGTTGAGTGCTCACACTACTGCTAGCATGTAGTACTTGGGCCTTTGGCCCACGTGTGGGCTTTTCAGGATTCAGGAGTGTAAAACGTCCATATCTGACTCAAATGAGCTCCACTTCAATTGAGTCCAAGTGAGAGAAAATAAGAGGCAATTGACAGGTTCTCTTCCCTTGGAATCTAAAGTGAGCCCTTTTTATCCAATGTATTTTGAGGGTCTCTCTCACTTGTTTCTCTCTCTTGACTTGAATGACCATCAACCAGAGAAACAACAAAAGAGGAGAATAGGATTGGTTAAATTGGACGAGCTCTGGAAGGATTTTTTAGAGGAATTTCGTTGGAGGAGAGGTATGTAGTTGGACTAACTCCTAACTCACCACAATTTCTATTTAGTTCAAATCCTCCATCCAGGGTGATTCATGTTCGCCTGACCCTTATTAGTGTAGGATGGTAATCATGTGTCAGGATGTCATGTCAGATTAAATGAAGGACATGGGAATTCTATCGATTACCTATCCTCCAAGACATTGATTGGACTCATGCTGACTTTCTCTGAATTTCCTTTTAGAATTTCTTACAACAAGTTTTATTTCGATCCAATTCAAGTGAATATATATGGAAAACATAGATTCTGAAGTACGGTTTTCTTAATACTATAATTTATACTCTGATAATTGGGATTTGGCAGGTTTAAAATCAAACATTGGGAACTCTGCAATAAATTGCATTGTTACATTGTTTAAAAAAACTGCTTTCAATGTAACTTAAGCTAGTTATGAAAACATCAAAACTAAAAAGTTGATGTTAAAGTATAATCCATTAGACTGGAGTCAGGAGAAACAAAATTGGTGTTTATCTTTTTGTCTTCCTGTCCTCAAATAAATTGTTTCCACCACCTCAGAATCAAAGCAGATAAATATATATTTAAGTAGTAGAGTAAATGCAAAAATAAACATATTCTAGAATCCTACCAAACATTGTGTCTCACATGATTTTATGGACTGTATGGAAGAACATGTAGAAACTGCAATTCAATTTCGAAAAATAATTCATCATTCTTATTTGATGATTTGGTGCACAGGAAATGAGTCTTGACTCAGAAATGGGTTTGTATGAGATTTATCTAAATTTGAATTTTGTACCTAATAGCCCTGACTAAGCGGAAATTTGCAATATTGAAGTGAAGAAAGGTTTTACTCCTTCCTTTACAATGTAGAAGGTCCAAGATCAGAGGGGGATATACAAAATTTATTATTATGGAGTTGGACTGGACTAGCCGGGACAGGGATATTTAACCTCTTGTCTCTATCTCCAGAATTCAGAAGGTAGAGAGTACGGAGATTTGAATAAAAAGTGGTTCAACTCGTGAGTTTGACCATTAAGTCCTAAAGGAAATTCACAAGCTTAGGACACCAACTCATGTTAGCCAAGGGTTTCGTTTTGAACCGTCAACAAGATCAGTGAGAAAAGTACTGTAAATAAAGACCAGTGGCGTTTTCTTGCATTTAGAATGAAATTCAATGTTCTTCCTAAAAGAAGTCTTTTATTTAAAACAAATACTTTTTCGTAAATCTAGATTTAGACTTAACAGTTTCGGGACCAGAATAAAATTTGTCCAAATTCCACAAATAAGCTTCCATTTGTTGTCATTTTAACCCAAAAAGTCGCCACTATACATTAGAGACAAGCATTACCATTGCATTGAGAGGGAAAGAGATTGGTAACCAATATTTAAGTCCCTGAAGAGAAAAAAAAAAGCTTTGGGATTTTACAATCGGAAAAGAAAAAGAAGACAATTTCTCCTCAGGGTCTTTCATTTTATTTGTCTTTTTTATGTGGCGAAGGTTGGAATATTTTAGCGTACTGGATTTGACGAGTAGAGAGAAAGAAAGAAAGTTTTTAGGATTGAGTGGGAAATAAACTGAACCAGGACTGAAGAGTGAAAAGTCTCAAAATATGGGAAATAATAGGGAAAATTCGAGGATCGAATCTATAGAATTCACTAGGGAAAAAAAGAGGACACAATCATCATAGCAAACCCAACTGGTTTTCCCAGTTTCTTTGACAGTCCTGTTGTCCCTTTTGCTCTGTGTTTTGGCCCATCTTGGACTTTCTGTTCTTTTTCATCCTTTGGCTTTCTCTTGATTTTTTAGAGGTTACAAACACATGCACAGATTTTTTTCGCGAATCCTTTTCTTCCTTACAATTTTTTTTTCATACAAAAGCTTATTTTGTAGGAAATGGAGATAAGAATGAGGAAAACTTCATTTTCCAATAAACTTTTTTTCCGCTCTTTGACTGACTGACTGACTTTACTCTTATCCATTCATTCCCAATGAACTTTAGAGCCCAGAGAGAGAACTTCATTTTTTTACATTCTTTTAAGGGGAAAACTCTGTTTGTGATTACGTTGTTTGTTCAAAGTTCCTTCAAGAGCTGAGGATGGAATAAGAATATTTGTAGGTTACTTAGGATAACGACAAAGAAGAGATTCAACTGGACCAGCTTAAAGAAGATCAGGAAACCATCTAAAAGTAGATCAACTTTCTCCTAAGGAGGGAGTTACATTAGACCAGGATGGAATTTGTCCTAGAGTTAAAATATTCGGGTATTAGAATGAAGCCACAATTCTTCTCTCTGGGTTTCCTGTGATAGCTTTCTCTTCTTAAAAATAACAAGGTCTTCGTACAAATTACATATTTGGGTACAGTATAAGCCCTCGGCTCTAAACTAGCACAAAAAATTGATTTTTATAAAAGTTTATATTTAGATTTCATACGTTTGATGCACGTAAACGTAATATAAATGTAAATATTTAATGATATAGATATACGCCTGCATTTCTTTTGACTTAAATGCAATGAAAGAGTTGTGTAAGGTCAACAAATAGCACTATCCAGGAATTTCATTGTGATTAATTTGAAAGCTTTAACACTAATATGGAGCCAAATCAAAAAAGCGAGTACAATTTCACATGGTATTATTTATGTATGTCTACAACTTATACCATGACCTTTTCTCGAGCAACTTTGACTCAAGATCCAACTTTTTTTGATGTCATCAAAAATGAGTTTTCCAGACACTTTTCAATAATTCGAACAAGAGAAGCCCATGAGGCTCTTACACAAGACAAGAAATGGCCTGAGGTTTGTCACAGAGACAAATGTGTAATATAGTGTATCCAGACCATCATCATCTACAATTCGATTAGTGTTATGCGGATATAGGATTTCGAAAATGGAACTTTGGCAAAAAGGCCAGAAGTCACAAGGCTGTCCCTGTTCATGTTCTTTTGTTTTATGTATCATTTTAGAACTAAACTTTTTTTCACCAAGAAAAAAGAAGTAAGGTTGAATGTTGCAGGCATTCTCGGACTTCTGTATTCGTCTAAAAGTCTAACCACTTGATAAAACGAGCTATTGCCCCCAGAAAATCTATTTATGGAAGTTTTCTAGTCCCTTCAATATTGTTTCCAAACAACTAACTGCGTATCCGTATATTTGACCTATACTATAATCCCATATGACCTCAAACACTCAAGTCAGTGAAAAAGTTTTTAGCTCAGGTCAATCTGAGTCCACTTCTCTTATCACACCTTCGAATGGTTCAGGAAATAAGTTTTTTTCTTCTTCCATCCTGAGGGAGATATACTACCTTATGTTACATAAAATCCTTACGTGAGCTCTCACTTCAGTCTGTCCTGTCTGTTTCAAGAAAACTAAATGAACTTTTGTATTATGGATCCCACAAGTCAAAGAAAAGTTTGGTTAAGCTTAATCCTCAATGAGCCTCCTTCATTGTTTTAGTTTTTTCCAGTATTAATGCGGACTATGCTGTAGTGCTTTTTTCAGGAGATAGTCCTGGAACTTGGTGGACACTATGACTTTTGTCATCTTCATCTGGACATGACGACAATAAATGAACGATGGTTTTGGTTCCTTTTTCTTTTCGTTGAGTTTTCTCCCGACAATTTATTTCAAATGGAAAATACATATCCTTTTGCCTTTTGTATGACCAACAAAAATCCCTTTCAACATACAGTAACGGAACAAACTCTCGAACCGTAATGACTCATAATTCAAAAATTGTACTAAAATTTATTTTAATAAAATGGTCATGTGGATCTCTTAAATGCTTAACTGAATGAGACAAACTTAACATGAATTTCAAGATTCCTTTCAATAATAATGCTTAAAGGTTATTCCTGGAGTTAAATTAAATAAGAGGTTCTTCAGTTCTTCTCAACACAAAAGTTCTTTAATTTAATATAAGGTCCTATAAATTTGTATAAGATGTCACCAAATTTCCTGTACCTCTAACGATGAGCCATCCTTTCTTTTGTAAAGACAAAACAATAAATGAACAAAAGATAAAATTTCTATGTGAGACTCACTCCAAATGAAGCCTCAAAAGGAGGCAACTGAAGTAAGACTAACGACCAAAAAGACACCAGAGAGTCATCCTTTCTCGTATCAGAATAGAATCAAAGAAAAGGGTTTGAGTTTTGGGTGTGCATTACTTACTTAACTCTTCCACCTGGTCCCTTACTAACCATTTATTTAGACTTTGTCAATATTAGTTCTTCTCCAAGTCCCTTTCTTCTTAGAAGGTCATGGGTTGGCATGTCTGTCTCTCTGTCCATGTCCAGGAAGACAAAGACAAAAGACATTATACTCCAGGAACTAACAACATTTCCTTCCTGTCGGTCCCATTTCCAAATAAGAATGGGTTCATTTTCTTAGGTATCTATCTAAGTGAGTTTTCCAGCGGTTGAATAAAAATGTCAGAATCTTCTATCCGATTCAGGTATCAAATAAAAAAATAAAATTCCAACTCTACAGAAAAAGTTTTTCACACTCAATTTCTCGTATATTCTTATTAATAATGTGATATCGAAGGATTTGCCTCAAAAATTGTAACCTCTATTTTAAAAATTCAGAGAAATGACAACAATAATACTTTGGAGAAAGTAACAACAAAAAAGTATTTTCTCCATAATAATCCATGAAAATGGATTCAATGGAAGTTTTTCGGAATAAAGAAAAGAGACATTCCAAACCATCAAATAAACGCATTCCTTCACTCAAACTAAAGTGGGATTTCCCCTAACATTTAGTAGTACAAGTACAATGTATTTCAAATTCTGAAATAGAAACTTTTTTCTTCTCCTCCTCAAACAAATTCAATAAAATATTTTTTTGGAGGATCATCACCCAGTAGCCTCATCTCATCTCATAAAAAACCTTCCTCCACTTTAGCCTCCCTATTTTTATTTCCCTTAAAGTGACTGATCTTGAGTTGAAGTGAGGAGAAAGTAAAAAATAAAAAAAGAGAAAGTCTTCTGGAAGAGAAAAACAAGTTTCATATTTCAGTTTGTTTCAGTAGAGTTGAAGCAGGGGGAAGTTTTTGAGGGCATTTAAGAAGAAACTGAAAATTCACAAAGTCCTCTCAACCCCTTCATCTTCATCTAAAACAACTATTTTAAAGAGTCTCAAGGATGTTTGTTTGTATGTTTGTTTTAAGAGAAATAAGTGAGGCCATAGACAGAGCTAAACTTAAGTGTGGCCTTATTTGTCACTCTTGGAATCTCTACGATCTTAGCATTTTAGGAAGCTGGGGACAGTCAGGGCAGGAAATCCTCAAAACATTTTATAGCCGGATTTTCCAAGTTACGCGTAAATTTGGTAGATGATATACAGCAACAATTCTTACATACTTGTTTGTACTGTAGTTTATTGGGATAATTTGAGCTTACAAGGAGTATTAACGATAATTTTATTAGGACTAGAGTTATCCTTAAAATCTCATGTCACCCAGGACCCGACCCTGTTTGGTTGTATGAGTGAAAGAAGATGAAATTGGAGCTGCTGGATTAAGGATTAGTGTTGTTGTTTGTTGTGTGGAACAAAACACTTTGGATCTTTAAGTGCTTTAGAAAGAAATGGAAAGATGAGACTTTGTTCCTAACATTTTGTCTCCTTTTAAATTCAATCCGGTGCCCTCAAGGCTCATTGTTTCCAATTGATATGACTATTGTTATTACAACCATTAGCATTACTTCTTCCCTTTTCTACTGTATGTGGTAATGATCAGATGAATAGTAAGAGGACATGGAGGACACAGATAGTGTGTCTCATCTTCAGATTTGGATTGATCCTCACAAACAAACCCTGGTTTTACAATGAATAGGGCATACACATAACGCCTACGCTCCTTTCCAAGATCAGTTACAAAATATTCTCTAAATCTTACCCGTATATACTCATTAAACCCTTACTAACCTTAAAGGTCAAACAAATCCCATCATTTGCTAATACTGTACAAGATAAGGTCAGTGAGGTTTGACCTTACAAAACGCCTTTAAAAATTCTAGTTTAGCTGAAATTGATAAGATCCTGGCTTATATAGTTTACCTCACTTAAAAGAGTTAAATTTTATTCAACAAATAGAAATAAAAATGAACTTTGGGCTTTGTGGGAAAACGAGTACACTCCAGCTGGTTCAATTAATGAGTGTTAAATTAGTGTTTTAAAATGTTACGAAGCAAGTAAGCAAGGCAAGGCTTGACTTCCAGCCTAAAACGTATTGAATTTCTTCTAACCCCTAGAAGCCTAAGATATAATAATAGAAAAGCACAGTTTATATAAGCATGTTCTTCTCCTCATTACTTTTTTGTCACCAAAAAAAGTCCGGATGTGACATGGGTGAATATGACATGACAAAATTAATGATACTCCCTCTTTAAATATTTAATTTTTTGGGGGTGGCTGGCGGTATTTAGACGCTTAAATAAAAAAGACACAGAGGAAATAAATTTGTCTCTAATTCTAACCCAAAACTCGTTATATTAAAATGTCGAGAATTAATATTAACTCTGAGGTAGGACTTACATTTGAGTTTGTTAGGCTCAGAGTACTCAAGGTCTGATGGATTTGCATTGCCTTCCTCCAAGTCCTTTAAGTTCACCAGAAGGGTTCGATGAGAAGAGGGTAGGAAAGGAGGAATAATAAACAAACAAACGAGAAGGTAGTTATCGACTAGGCGATGTTATTGGTCTGTCTGGACGAGGACACACAGACTTTGAGTCAACTCACAGTGAAAAGGAAGGTGAATCGTAATCAAATAGAGAGAAGACCTCGACCGACTCTATTTGATTATGGGGTTTGTATTGTGTCTATAGTAAATAGTAATGATCAGGGTTGTCATCATCATTATCCTCACTCACTAAACACAATAACACAATGCCTCAGCACTTTCCAGTAAAATTTTCACTTTACACAATTACTATGTAATCAAGTCCTTTGTTCTCTCAATCGTCCATCTTGGTGGTGGTGGTCGGTGGTCCTAGTGTTGAGAGGAGTCAGTTTTTTTGATAACAATAAAAATATGAAAAGTTACAAGTGTGAACCCGGATTCACCATGTATGGACAAGGATTAAAGAAGGAATGGATGGACACTGCGTTGGAGGAAATTAATTAATGGGACTTTACAAGTTTCTTAATTGAGTGAAGGTTGGGATTTTGGAGTATTCTTTTGTTGATTTCAATGACTTTGAAGGGGCAATGACAGGGGAGAGGTGAAGGGGCCTATGTTTGGGATCCAAATCTTGAATTCATCATTAGCATCGTTTCGGTCTCTATAAAAGGGAACAAAGAAATAAGAAATAATCAACAACAAGTTGTCAAATCAAGTATTCAATGAAGTTTGTAAAGAAGAAGATTTGGAACACCCTGTGGATTTAGAGAATAGAGAATTGATTTACTGACACACGATTTGAGTTATTATTGTTAAGCTTAGGGATGAGTCCTTTTTTTGCATATAATGACCATTTAATGGTAATGACAAAGCCTTCCTCCTACGTACTTGTAACAAAAATGTATTTTATTCCATTTATATTGGTAGTAATTACAATTGATACTCACAAGTGCAACCGTATCCTGATCTTATGCAAGTGAAGTGGTATAACTTCATTCGAAATTTTATCAAATTCTCAATCGCCCTTATTGTGCTCAGAACCAAATTACACGTAAACATCTTTTAAACAAATCATGACACTCACTGAATGAATTCACGGGTTTGTAGCACTTTAAAAATAATTAAAGTGAACAATGTTAAAATATAGATACATTTTTTTCAAAATTTCAAAATGTTTTCTATATTTTCAACCGTTTTAGTATTCTAGAAATACATATGAAAACCGATTTTCTAG
>JAQIYE010000120.1:0-17425 GCA_034699765.1 Xenyllodes armatus
AAAATCCAGCAAGTACATTTAACTCACACCTTTACAACTTCAATTCTTTTAGTTATTATATAATATAACTACTACAACTTAAATGTTCAGTTCTGTTAATTCTTAATGGTTGTTGCCAGATTTTTTTTTCTTGTCTGAATTATTATGATTATACAATTTCTTAAGTTAAAGTCTGAGACTAAAATGTACGTAATTTTTAAGTATGGGCAACTTATGAAATTATGAAAAATAATTGTTAAGCTCATACGATTGTTTCTTCGTTGAATATTTGTTGTTGTTTTTTCTTTAGGAGAAGACTAGAAGAAATTAATAATACTTCTATCCTTCAGCCAGTCCCCACTCTTTTAGCCTTTTACATTTTACTCCATCTTGTTAGTTGTTTGATTTGGATAATAACTAAAAAAAGTGAGATACGAATTATTCTAAAAAAAATGTCTTCATTTTTGACATCATGCACCAACTCAATTATTAGTAAAAATCAAAACACACTACTTACTAACTCCTTAAAATTAGTTTGTCAACTATGACATATCATCATCTTTAGGAATTTTGTCCCCCACACAATTAAAGGCTTATAACGGCTTCCTGCTTTTTAAAAAAAAAAAAAAAAATTATGTAAGCCTCTCAAAAATGTTAGACAATACTCCTTATCATTATTACTATTATTATGATTATTATCCAATCAACTACTATTTAGTCAAGATCCTCAATTCCATTAAAAATTACAAATCTCTATAAAAAAAATATTTATATTATCACCTATTAAAAACTCAATCAAAAAAGTTCATTGTTAAAGTTGAAAATTGAAAGGGAAATATGCAATGTTTGGAGTTGACTCATTCATTCATTCATTCATAAATCAATAATAAGAGTATTTTTGTTTAAGAGTTCAGGGTTAATTTAGTTCAAGGTCATTAATATTATGACTCATTTCATTTTCATTTTTAATGACTCATTGTTCAATTCTAATATGCCCAAGAATAAATAATTAGTACTACTATAATTCATTAAGAGAGAGAGAGAGCAAGAGAACAATAGACAAAAGAAAGTCAAAACATTAGAAAACAATGGGTCAAGGTCAAGGTCATGGGTTGAATTCTAATATTTAGTCTAAATATGACCTAATTAGGTCAATAACTGATTAATAAACATTTTAATTTTTAACAGTTTTGAGGCCACACGTTTGTTTTGGTCTGAACTTTGGTATTTTTTTTTTCCTGTGGAGGGAGCGGGGATTTCCTTTAAATTTGAAGGTTTTTCATTCAGAAGAAATGTTCGGCTGCACAACACTGAATTCAACTTTTTGAACTCGGAGTCGTGCTCTAGTCTGGCTGTGGACTTGACCTTTGACCTTGACCCCGAACTTGACCCTTAAAAGCTCTGATTATAAAACCAAATGATATTATTATGTCAAGTCCTCAATCAAGGATCCTGATTCAAAAATTAGCCAGTAGTTCAGTCAGTAGTACATTGAGTGCTGGGGCTGGTGGTGGGGTCAGCGGTGGAGGAGCTGGAGGGTCAATGAATGGTGGTGGTGGTGTAGGATCAATGGTCAGCAGTCACAGTGTCCTCCACATTGCTCTCAAGTCTCTCCTACATAATTTCCCAGTCAGTTCTTTTCGTATGGCCTTTGCTTATGGCTCAGCTGTGTTCCCACAACGGAATCAACCTCTTGGAAAGGTGAGTTTGGAATTGGAAAATTCACTGATTTTGGAAGGAATTTAAAAAATATTGAATTCTAGATTTTTAAGGGTTATTTTTTAAACAAAAACAAAGTAGTTGCGTTTGTCTAAATTCTGAGGTTAGGCTCAATATTTGGTTTTTTTCTTCGTAAACTAAAGTTGGGAATTTGATTGAGGTCAGGTCAGGGTTTAAAGTAGAGTGTTTAATGACTATTAACTAAATGTGCTCATTTCTCACAAAATTGACAGGGGAAAAAATGGTTGTTTTTTTGTTTGTATGAATACATGTACAGGTGACCATCATCATCTAGGAGCGTTTCACTACACACGCACTAGCTTCACTTCTTCATTCCTAGTCAGTTACAACTTGTGTTTCCCGTCTCTTCTGCTGAATCACATCATTATTTGCCAGTTACTCCTGTCACTGTTCGTTTACTTTTTAAAAAAAGAAAAAAAATGAATCGAACAACGGAGTCAAAAGCTCGAAAACCATTTAAACCTCCAGGAATTGTGGATCCATCTAAGGTCCATTCAAAACCACAAGTCTCTCAGGCTTCTCCTTCGTCTTCAACTTCAAATGCTACAGAAGTTGAAATTGAGGAGTTGAGGCGTAAGGAATCAGAGTTGGATAAGGAAATTAAGGCTTATGAGGAACAAAATATTACCGAAGATGATCTGAAGGTTCATTTAAATTTGAATTTTCATTTACTTTGACAGAAATAGATTTTCTTTTAATTTTTTCAAATCATTTTTTCAATTTTTTTTAATTGTGTAGGAATACATTGATTTGCTTCATAAATACAATGAGGCTAAGGATATCGCACAAGGGTTATTGGGTGGAATAGCTGTGGCTGAAGGAGTTACTCTGAAGGAGGTCGCGGCTCGTTTTGGTGCTCCAACAGAAAATCCTCCACCCCTTGACATTTCATGCATATGAATAGTATTAATTATTGTTTTAGTTTTAGTATTAATTTGTAATATACAATGTAAGGAATTTCAGATTTTTCGAGGAGGGTAAGAGGAAGCGCAGTGTTCATATATCTTGTTTACATGGTTTAAGAGTAAACTTTGATTTGAGTACAGTACTTTAGTTGTGTTGTGATATTTAGCATCTTATTTAGTTTAGTTCAGTCATCAGTCTACACTATATTCACGGCAAGCGGGTTTCATTAACGTTAGACTCATATGAAGGCAGGCATGAAGTCATGATATATTTAATGATTTTTTTGTGGATTTTTTGTACCCATTCTATTGTTTTCTGAGTAGACGAGAGCTTTGTACTTCAGATATCACCATCATCAAATTAAGATTAGTAAACAAACCTTTAATATACCTTGTATCAAAGCGCAGCATTGAAAAATTGAGTTATGCTATAGTATACAAGTATTAACCAAAAAACCTGTGCTAGCGAAAGTTAAGTTGAATTCCTTACAAAATCACTGATTACCAACTGTTTAATTAAACCTTGACTAGATCCATAATTTAATTCCAGTTTAACTTTTTTTAATTTTAGATGGTGGACATGATATTTGTTGTCGAGAATCCTGTAGAGTGGCACAGACAGAATTTGAAGCTAAATCGTTCACATTACTCAGGCCTTGGATTCTTTGGACCAAAATCTATATCAGTTATCCAAGAGAAAATGGGTTGTGGAGTTTACTATAATCCCTTTGTACAGATGGATGACTGGGTAATGTTTAAATGATTATTTTACCATTTCAAACTACAGATATCGATATGACGGTTAATTTTACGCTGTTTTTTTAATTCCCAATAGACGATTAAATATGGAGTTATCAGTAAAAAGGCATTTACGGAAGATCTTTACAACTGGAAGCATTTGTATGTTGCTGGTCGTCTTCAAAAACCTGTTCTCACTCTGATGGATACTGCAGACTCAAATGTTACCAAAATTATGGCTCATAATCGGAAGGCAGCTCTACATGCAGCACTACTACTTCTTCCACCAAATACTACAAAATTGGATTTGTACTTTAAAATTACGGAGTTATCTTACATGGGTGAGTAGTAGAAGCTAATGTAAGCCACAGTTTTCTTAAATTCAATATTTTTAACTGTAATCACTGATTAACTCATGAATGTTTATTTTTAAATGCCAAATCCTTAGGCGACTTTAGGATGTGGGTTGCTGAGAATCCTAACAAAATTAAAAACATTGTGACTCCGATCGTAGACCATTTTGATGAAATATATTTACCACTGCTCAAGGGCATCAACTTTATTACTCATGTAAGGATTTAGTGTTTTGGAGGCTGACCTTTTTGAGCATACAGAAAAGCGAAGCAGAGTATTTTGAACTTTGTATTGCTTATATAATTAAAGAATTTTATTGTATTCCAATTTTCAAACTATAGGTATCACCGCAAAGTGGGAATGTCCGACAGGACAATTCTCCTGAAGCACGCTTTGTTCATTTGATGTACCTTCCATTTCCAATTCAGGTGAGACTTAATAAGTATTTTATCCTTTACAGCACAAGTCTCAAAAGGCCGTAAACATTAAAAGCTTATTTGTCTTTACAGCAAAGGATTGTCAAAAGACTGGGATACAAATTAGCCTTCATAAATGTGGAAGAAGCCATTTCGGATATTTCTGTACGAACTCATTCTGATCTTGGGGAATATGTTGAACGAGAAATACGACGGATCGTTTGGAGATCAAGTATTCAACAAACTATTCAAGGAATGTTTACTGCCGGAATTTTTAAATCCGTTCAATATGGCTTTGAAAAGTTAAAAAAGAAGATCCTAGCGTGAGTCGAATCAGTTTAAGTTTCTACACTCGTAAACGGGCTGATCACTAAAACTACATGTAGTAAGGTTTCGAAGAAATTGTTCCTATATTTTGAAATATATCTCATTAGATATTAGATTATCTTCCCATCAAATCATTCTGCCATGACCCATGACCTCACTTCATTATTCCTGCCTCTTGAGGGGCAATAAAGTCCATTGCCCTCATTGCCTCTTGAACGGCAAAAATTTCACAAGTTATTCTGAAACATTGTATGATCTTAAATTTTTAAACATAGTTTGACAATTTTTAGTTTGGTCTACGTTAAAGCCTCTTAGGTTATGTAAGAGCAGGCATGAGATCTAGAATTCCCGATTTCAAGCCCGATTGTCATTGAAAAGCTTGATTCTTCAAGCTAGTGCATCCTATAATTAAGGATACAATTAAACTAATAGAAAATATTTTCATGCCGATTGACATTCAGCAGGGTTTTAAGATGGTTGAGGTCATGTCAGGAACAAGAACCTCTCAGACCATGATGGCTATTTGGCTTTAGAAGTGGAGTCTGTTCGCAAACATGCTAAATCATAATTTGTCCCCTTCCCTTTGTTAAAAGTTCGAGTTAAGGATTAAAATTAACTTATTTGCTTGGTTGGCTCCTGGTTGTCAAAGAATAGGAACGAACAAGTGTAAAATATATTTGTCATATCTGTCATTGATTCGAAAATTTGAGTGTTTAAGCATTTGATTAGCGATAAAGAATATTCATTTGTCCAAAGGACTCTAACAGGATAGGATTGAACTTTGAACTCCAATTTTGAAAAAGCCGTAGAAAGTAATCCCATTAGTACCAAAATCCAGCCGTTCCATTTGTATTCTAAATTACAAATCCATGCCAAAGTAAATTTATATATCTGTAGTTAGTTTGATCCAGTTAATTATAACCCGTGTCAAATTCCAAAGATTAAGATTCCATCCGATCCGGCATTTCCAGTCAGTGACTCATATGAGTCAATTTTTTTGGTTACAACATGCCCTGATAAAATTGTCACTTCAACAATATTCTCATTATATTCCCAGACACTGACTACACTTAATTTTCCGGTTAGCATTTTATCCATTCTATTCCCAACTATCACAATTCATATCCCATTGTCTCCCTACACAACAACTCATACTTTTACTTAATCCTATTGTATACAATTCTGTATGTTACGTTGCGTCTACTAGTAGTAGTTTTATTACACACAACACACAGTTACAATTTTTACAATTGTAAAAGTTCAGTCATTCATGATTAAGTTAGTAAGTAACTGACAAGTGGCTTTAGTCTTCATGTTTTGTCATCCAAATCACAATTTATGTCGTCGTGGAATAGGAAGGATCAAGCGTCACTGATAAATTTGTCCATTGATTGTCAAGCCATACGTTAAAATTTGACAACTTTGACACTTATATTTTCCATCCTCCTAATATTATAAATCCATAATTAAGGAAATGCGAGGAAATTAATTCGTTGGTTTTTTACTATTTTTTTACACTTTTTCAAAAAATCAAAAGACATTGATTATATAATCGAAAATAGCATATTTCCATAATGAATTCATTTTTGTTGAGACGAGTACTTTCGAGAACCCACAAAACATCTCTCCTGCAATTCCAATCAACAACTGTCATTACTTACAATAATTATAGTTTAAATCACAATTATCATACACCTGCTGGCTCATTAACCTCGAGGAGTCTTTGGAAGCGAGATCCACCGTTACATTGGGTCCAAGTAAGGATGGAATCTACAGAGGCTCCATCATCAGCCCTAGAAAAGGTACAATTACAAAAATTAAACAAATAATTGTATAGCCATTTTCATCAATTTTGATGATTTTAGGCTGTCGGGATACGAAAAACTAATATGATGATTTTACTGGAATTTTTTAAAGCAACACAAAGAGCAACAAAAGCAAGAGGACGTTGGACCCCTGCCAGAATTAGTCCGAGATTTCCTAAGCCCAGCAGCATTTTATGATGCCGTCAAAAATATTGGGATTGATTTTTTTACAGGGGTCCCTGACTCCCTTCTCAAAGGTTTGTCTAAAATTATATATGATTCTTCATTAGAGAAAAGTATTATATTACCCCCATGACCATTTTACCTCAAGCTATATGAAATGCTAGTGCTAATTATTAATCAAATGAACTTTGATTGGGATCCTCCTCACAGATTTCTGCGGCTATGTGAATGACGTGGCCCCAGCCAGTAATCATGTCATTACTTGTAATGAAGGAGCCGCAATTGCAATGGCAGCTGGGTATCATATGGCATCAGGGAAGTTCTCAATGGTGTACATGCAAAATTCTGGGCTTGGAAATGCTATTAATCCACTGGTGAGCCATTTGACCCTTTTATTAAATTGTAGCTAATTTGGGTTTGGGGAAAGGATTTAACAATTTTAATTGATCTATATGTTAAAGGTGAGCCTATGTTCTAAAGAAGTATACGTGATCCCAATGTTGGTCCTCATTGGTTGGAGAGGTGAACCTGGGAAAAAGGATGAGCCTCAACATTTGTTCCAGGGTCAAATCACTCCAAGTCTTTTGAGTAATAAGAGCAAAATTATTTACATATTCTGTGACCTCTTTAATCTGTTTGAAATAGTCTTATGTGATGATTTGACTCCCTTCTTCAGCTAGTCTTAGGATCCCATTTCAACCCCTTCCCGATTATGTCGAAGGGGCACAGGAGGCCTTGCACACTGCAAAGGAACACCTTGAAACAAGAGGGACCCCTTATGTCCTCCTTGTTCGGAGACAAACCTTCACTCCATACAAAATGAAGAAGGGTGGACTCTTGGATCAACTTGAATTAAAAAATCCAAAAATCTCTCGAGAGGTGGCCATTGAGGCTGTGATAAGTAGTACTGTTCATGGACAAGATATCATTGTTGGGACAACAGGAATGCTGTCTAGGTATGAATTTCTCCAAATCAATTAGAAAAAGAGGAAATGTTGATTTTTGCTTATTGAAGAAAATTGATTTTTTTCAGGGAATTGTTTGAACTTCGTAAAATGCGTAAGGAAGGTCATGAGCGAGACTTTCTCACAGTTGGCTCAATGGGTCATGCTTCCTCCATTGCCCTTGGGATTTCAATTCAAAAACCAAATCGACGTGTCATTTGCCTTGATGGAGATGGGTCGGTTATAATGCATATGGGAGCCTTTGGCACAATAGCCCAGTAAGTGTATTTTGTAAGTCCGTTGTAGGTCTATTTCGTCCATGAGGACGCAACAGGAAAGAGACTCGTACTCGTAAAAGTGATATTCGACAAGGTCGATCTTATATGAACCCTCATTTCCTGTTTGTTCACACAGGGTAGCTCCACCAAATTTTCTTCATATTGTTCTTAACAATGGATCGCATGACTCAGTTGGAGGTCAGCCAACGGCAGCCGCAAATGACAATTTCTCCATTCCGGGCCTTGCCTTAGCAGCAGGATACAAAAATACATGGACAGTTTCAACCCCAGAAGAGATCAAGAAGGTCATTTTAGAGGCATGTCAAGCCGGTCGAGGTGGGCCAAATCTCATTGAAATTAAAATTCGACGTGGTTCACGTAAGGATCTTGGGAGACCAACAAGGACCCCTGTCGAAAATAAGATGGATTTTATGAATTTCTTATCAAGTGATGGAAATTAAAAACTGCTGGAAATAAATATAAGTTTTCCTATTATATAAATGTTCTCAAGACGAGCCAGATTTTGCGTCCTTGGAATATCATTTTATTTCTATATTTTTCAGTGAATTTATTTATCTGCTCTGACAGCAATTATTATGAATTATTCATGGGTCGAATTTTTATTTGGGAAGATTTCCAAAGGTCAACTTTGAGTTGAATCACGTTATAGAGTCAAATGACATACAGATATATCTTGCATTATTTAGGGATACTTATTTTTTATATATGGAAGACCTGCCCATTTTTATGGCAATTATATGTTGAAATTGTATGTAGTACTAAAAGGTCATTTCTAGAATTAAGATGGGGGTACACAGGCGTAGAAGACTCCAAGAATGACAAGATGTCAAAAGTGCCTGTCTACTCCCAATAGGTCAATGACCCCATACACATTTCTCATTTGGTTGAACTGTGCCTGGCCTGCTGGCGAGAACAAATCTCAACTTTCCTTATATCATATCATCAGGTCATCACACACACTCAAAATTATTTTTTTTTTTCATTCGTCTAAAAGGTCAACTTGAATTCCATCAACAGTATATCATCGTTCACTAAAACTTAATTTCGAGTGACCTTTGAATTAAAATTTTACTTTTCAAGTTGTATAAAACAAAATTCAGTTATTTTTTTTTTTAAAAAAAGAGACGTTTTTGGTGGAGTCTCAACATTATTCCAGAAATTTTAAGTTGGGTTGTTGATGTATTCGAAGTCATTGAGTCCATAAGAAATCAACACCAAAAAGTGGGATTTTGAAAGATTTAAAAATTGATTTCGGAAATTTTGGTAAACCTGTGCACACACACGTTGGTATTTGAACAAAAAGGATTTCTAAAGAGTTTTTCTAACTTTTTCTAACTTTTTCTAAAATATTTTTCTTTTTTAAAAAAAAAATTGGATCACAGTCCTTGAAATTTTCCTCTTAAGTCTCCCAATTTGGGGGTTTACATGTATGGCTTTTGTACATGAGGGCCATGAGAAGTTAGAATTGGAAATTAAGAAACTTTTAAAAAAGTTTCCACCAGGGTGTCTCTATGCCTTTGCATATGGTTCTGCAGCTTTCCCTCAAGGGACCCAACCTCCGGGCTCAGTAAGTTGGATATTTTTTTGATAAACGAATGAATATTTTATAAAAAGGTCAAAGGTCAGATTATGGTCATAATAAGTAGTGCTGTACATGGCTAATTTGTCTGACGACCCATAAAGTTCAAATTGATTGATTGATTGTTTACATTTGTTTTATAACCATTTCAGATGCTGGATCTTATATTTGTTGTAGAGGATCCTGAAGCCTGGCATCAACGAAATTTGGAAATGAATCACTGCCATTATTCACTGATTCGATGGTTTGGTGCTAGGACGATTGCAAAAGTTCAAGAAGGACTAGCATGTGGAGTCTATTATAATACATATGCTAGGATTGACGGCTGGGTAATTTTCAGTTTCACATTCAAGTTTCCTTTTACTTGTTCTATTTTGACCTGTGTCTAAAGTTAAGTACTTACTAATTCATTTTGCAATGAATTTGAATTTCAGCTTGTCAAGTATGGAGTAATGAGTCGAAAAGCACTTGAACGTGATCTTGTGAGTTGGAACCAAATGTTTATAGCTGGACGATTACACAAACCTGTCCTCACAGTACAATCAACATTGAATTCATCACTTGATCGTCTCATCAAAGACAACAGGAGATCCGCTCTGAGGGCTGCTCTTTTACTACTTCCTGAACTCACTACAACATTGGAACTTTATCATACCATAACCCAGTTGTCATACTTAGGTATACCTTGTGTTTTTTTTGGTTTTGCCTAATTATTTGTAACTCGTGTGCATGTGATAATCCTAGATTTTTTAAATAGTCTGAATTCCATATCATATTTTAATTTGAATAGAATATGTTTGAAATACTATAATTCTATATTTTAAATTTCAGGTGACTTTCGAATGTTTGTGGGAGAAAATCCAGAAAAGGTTAAAAATATTGTTGCTCCAATAGTTGAAGTATTTGACGAAATCTACCTTCCCCTCCTTAAGGAACTGGGGATACAAATTGAGGTAAGAACAAATCGTGAGATTTTGTATTCTCACCAGTTAATTTAACATTTTAAAAGTTTCCAAAAGAATACTAGCGAGTAATTAATAGTTATGAACTCGAATATTCTACTTTCAGTTGCTTTCCGGTGGAGTGATCCTTCAAGACGTCCGACCTGAAGCTAGGCTAGAGCTTTTGATGGGACTTCCAGTTACCGTCCAGGTATCTCAAAATAATAAAAGTATTTGTAATTCTATATGCGCTTTGTTTTACTTTATTTCATCACCTTACAATTAACTAACCTATTTTATTTTGTTTTTATTCATTTTTCAGTCAGTCCTTGTACGAAGCTGGATTACTTCCAGTGATACATGCTGTGATAGTATTGAAACTGTGCTGGCTCATATATCCACTGACTCGAACATTTCTGAAAGGCTTCGTGAAGTGATTTCAAGCTTGGTTTGGGTTTCCAGTATTCGACAAGCTATCGCAGGAATTATTTCTTCTGGCTTTTCAACCTTTCGATACGCATTTGATAAATTAAGAAAGTCATTTTAATTTTGCTTCCACTTTACTTCCAGATCATTATGGTGATATTGATTATTCTTTATATTCAGAACAAACATTAATACAGAATGTTACAGCACAAATTTTAAAATAAAGACTGTTACAGAATATTTTTTCTTGTGCCCAAGATTTACTCCTTATTCATTTGACCGAAAGAGCTCCATATTGATCAAACATTCCAGTCCAGCCCGTAGTACCTCCTTATTGTAAATTAGCATTTTGGAGTGTTGTTAGTCTTATTGTTAACACAAAAAATTTTGTCCCGTAGGCGAATTCCTCAAAGTACCAAAAATTTATAATAATTAGTACATTTAATGTTTTTGGAACAATTAGTGCAGTATCACGACTTTTCCGATATTAAGAAATGTCTGGTCCTCACACGGTTCATCATTGGATATCCAGCAATGGGCTTACTCTCAAGAATCGAACAAGCACTAAGATAGAACTTGTCTGGGAATTTCCCCTGGAGGAGTCTCAACCTTTAGAAGCCTTGCAAGGAAGCCACATTGAAGGTCATCAACCTGCTCAAGAAGATCCCTGTGTTATGATTGAAATGAAAAAGGTCGCTTCCATGGAGGATTGGGTCATGATCTACAGGTTGGTCCAAGGTCCAATACCATAGGTCATACTAAATCTACTAGAATTTTGGTTCAGGCTGACGTATACTTTTTTTTAGAAATATGGGTTCCAAACCGATAAATCGATCCAGAATCCCATATTACTGAAGATACAAAAATCCATAACGCCAATAATAGCAATCCCTCGGCTCTCATCATGAAGGATCCAGATTTTTAAAATAAGCCAGATCAAGAATTTTCCACTAATCCAAGGTCGGGGTTAATGTACAGTTTGAAAGAAAGGTGTATGTAAATTCAAGTTTAAGGTCATTGAGACGTTGAGAAAATTTTAGTGGCTCTTCTATCCTCAGACCATCTTGGAGAGCTCACAACGCCAATCGATCAAATATTGCAAAATACCCCTAAAGTGACAAAAGATGCGTTTATGGCAATCGATTAGTTCAGGGGTTACAGAGACTTGGTTTGACCCTTTGAGTTTCACAACCTGATTACAGGCTCGGACTCTTTGTATTCAAATAATTCAATGCGAGATATGATTTAGTGGTCTTACTAATGAAATTGAAGGACTGAAAACCATATTCATCAAAATGCTCATATTTCTAGGGGTCGAGACAATTGTTTTCAAGTGAATTTTCTACGACCGGACACAACCTACTGTTTCCGTATGAAGAGAGAGTTGGACTCTAGTTGGGGTTCAGTCGTATTTTACACAACCGAAGGTGATTAAAATTACCATTAAATGCTCATTCGAATCTTTTGCTAAATCCTAGACATTTTTTAGCTATTAGGCCCTTAAGGGCATTACCAAAGACATCATTGGAATTCGAAGTCCTGAATCAGAATTTTTTCATTATTATTCGAGTGTATTTTATGCCGTCTACGAGGATATTTTCTTTTGTAAATCTTTTGGGTCAGAAGCGATCTTTTCTTTCGAAATTTCTTTCCATAGACATTTGATCTTGGGATAGCATAGTATTCCAAATGAACTGTCTTTCTTACATTGCCCCACAAGCCCACAGTTATACAACCGTTCAATCAAGTGTACTTTTAAAAATTAAAGCGTAGTTTGCTGAATTCCTGTAGAAACTTGACTTCAGCCCTTATATTTTGTATGAAATGATTCCTTGTAGGCGTCGCGACAAAATAAATATAAATATACTTTTGGTTTGATTTCATTTTTAAAAGTTGTTCTTCCTACATCCAAGGACTTTTTCAAAGCAGTCAGTTCAAATGCCGTTGACCTTGTCATTCGTATGCTTGGATCATGTCGGTAAATGCATTCGCAATTCTAACAATGTGATATCAAATTAATGATTACTATACTCGTCCAAAGTTTCTTATAGATATCC
This sequence comes from Xenyllodes armatus, assembly GCA_034699765.1. Classification (NCBI taxonomy): domain Eukaryota; kingdom Metazoa; phylum Arthropoda; class Collembola; order Poduromorpha; family Odontellidae; genus Xenyllodes; species Xenyllodes armatus. The sequence goes on from JAQIYE010000120.1 coordinate 12,694, forward strand.
GCATATTAGTCTCAAATAAAAGTTTCAATTTTTCCTATATAGGCGTCCGTACATCCAACGACTTCTAAATGGACACGACACTTATGGAAATACTTCATTGATGATTGCGAGTTCAAAAGGGTCCCTAAAATTAGTTCAACTGCTAATTTCTCACGGGTCATTTATTAATGCTCAAAGCCTTGGATCGAAGAAAACTGCTCTTATGCTTGTTGGATATGCCGGAAGTCTTCAGTGTGTCAAGTTTTTGTGTGAAAATGGGGCAGATTGGAAATTAAAGGACATGTAAAAACTATATATTTTGTTACATGTATCGAGTTCATCTGCATTAAGAAAGGGGTTTCAATGATTAAATGCATTTGTGATTTCGTGTCCCCTATAATACAGAAATGGCTCTACAGCCCTTCATTACATTATCCACGGAGGTCACTTGAAGTGCCTCCAATATGCGTTGAGCCAAATTCGTGAGACCGGCCTTATCCAAGAACGAGATTGCAATGGATTTGATGCAGTAATGAAAGCTAGTAAGTAACTAATTACTTAGAAATTGATAATTATTGACGCTTTTTGGATTTCCTAATTTTGATAGTTTTAATAGCCGTTATTGGGAACTATCCAAAAATTGTTCGAGAACTTATAAATGCTGGAGCTGACCCAGATACCCCGGATCCAAGGAATACTAAAACGCCCCTTTTTGTTGCTTGTGAGCAAAAGTATATTTTCCAGAGTATCGATTTAACTATCCAAGATTTCATTTTTTTTGCAAAATAATGAATTCTTTTAAAAAAAAAAAATCTGAGCCGATTATAGGTATGTTCTCAAAGTTGGCCATTATTAAAGTCTTGCTACAGTCTGGTGCAGATCCTACTTTTCGGAACTGTTATGGAAGAACACCCCTGATGGTGGCCAATGGGAAACATTATTCGGCAAGTTTTATTTTATTATTTTAGACACAATGTCGCGAAATGCTAATTACTAAAATTGCTCAAAATTCTCTAGAATTCTAGTTTGATTCATAAAATATGGGTCTCAACTATTATTTTTCCAGGAAATACGAGAGTTGCTTCAATCTGCCATACGAACTAAGGAAGACGATCGAGGATCCCCAGTGACCTTAATCACTCCTGGCGAACATTTTCTAAAGGCATGACAGAGAAAAGTGATTTATCCACACATAGGAAATTTGACAGACCATTTAGAAGAAGAATCTCATGTAGAAATTGCTTCAAATTACTTGAAATTTTAAAAAAGTGACGTAATTGTTGGTTTCAATAGAATAAAATCAATGTTTAAATTAAAATTAAGAAATGTTGTTAAAATAATAAAATTGTCCGTTGGTTGCATGAACTTCCAACTTTCTCTGTAAAGTTTACGGCAAAGTAACAAAGTGACCAAAAAAGATTCTCTAAAAGGCTGGGGCACGCTGATCGAGATACAATCTGAATCTTCTATTTAAAAGTTCCAATTTCAAGCTCCATAATATTTTTGGGACCAAGGCCCACCGTATATTTTGTCCAATAATGATTTTAGTAATTTTGCCCAATTAAACTTTTAAAAAGTCATCATTGAAATTGTTTAGTCCTATATGAAATGACCCATGGAATTGGCTTGACTTAAAAGAATAAGGTGGTCGTTACTCGTATCATGAAATGAATTTCTTGAGCTAATAAGGTGTCCTTAGGCCTGACCGCCTGACGTTTGGCTTTTCAGCAGTACTAACAATTTTGAGTGTTTCCCAAAGTATAAGTGGGGTTAAATGAATTTTGGAAATGTTCAAGTGAAAAAAGATGCTGTGGGCTCATTTCTAGAAAAATGTTGATCAAAAAGGTCCTACAAATTATACAAGTAAATGGACATCGAAGAGAAGGTTTATTTATTGGAACAAAACAAAAGTTAAAATGTTTGTTTATTTTGTGGACAACTTGTTCATAAAATATTTTACCAAAAATATGGACGACAATTATTGAAATTATAACCTGTATCTCTAGGCCTAGAACAAATTACAAGTGTCATACATAACAATTTAGATATGTAAGGAAGGACGAGGTAACAAACAACAGCATAAGGAAAAACTTCGTAAGTAATAATTAGTAAATACCTGTCCGGCTAATTTCACCTCCTACAAAAAATTAAAAGAAATGGAGCCGGTTGGATAACTCCATGGGTCAAAAGTTAGGAAACATGGAGAGTTTCAAAACAGTGTTTTGGATTTTTGACCGAGTTTCAATGGCCTGTTAAATTGGGCCCCTGACCTCTGGTCATGGCCATTTGACGTTGCTCATGTTCGCTGTAGAAGGGCCTTTGCAGAAAGGCCACCTCTACAGTGAACCTTGACCTATTAGGATCAAGGCTCTCTAACTATCAAGAAGGCTATGGGAGAGGATCCACAAATGGTGGACAATCAACATATATCTTTATTCCCCATAACTAACCTAGATGACAAAGGTCAGGCTAGAATACGTAGGTCAATATAAGATCCTAAAGGAATCTAGGAAAGCTACGGAGAAAGCAAAGATCTCTAGATGGAAAGCGTTTTCATAGATCTCTCTCCTACGAATGCTTCCTCAAGAATGATCCTTCAAGGGATCTGGACTCCGGACTTCTCTATCGAGAAAGCTCTCTGGGTCGATAAAAGAGAAAGTCCCTCTCCACAGAGAAAGTCAAAGAAGGAGAAAGCCAAAGAAGCTTTCTCTACTAGGCCGACTCCTTAAGGGATCAGATATGGAGCCATACGTGGCAGTAACTTGGTGGATCAATAAGGGAGGATCTCCGTTATTGATCCTTGAGAGAGAAAGTCCGGAGAGAGTGGGAAAACTCATGTCGTAAGACATGAGATCTACCACATTCGCTACGGCCTGAGTCACTCCGGCTTATGCTATTATCCCCAGCGTCAATTTCAACAAATGCCTCATGTATTTTATCATAAAGATGCTTGACGAGTTGACGACCCCTCGTCCTTTTTGTCTTTCTTTAGAATTATGACAGCGCTTTGTCCAGCCCAACCGTTGGCCTTTTATGTCTCCCTGCTTTTACAGCACTGACGAAGGATGGACACATAATTTGCTTAATTGGATTACAAGCAGGTGCAGTACTTGGTACAGCACCCAATACTCATGGGACTCCATTGGGATTAGATGGGAGTTCCTTTGATCTCGCTCTGGACAACACGGTGGTGAAAACTATTTTGCAATCGTTCTAGTTTACTTTTGAGTAAACCTGAACATAAGGGTCCAAGAATTCAGTGTCTTCAAAGTAGAATGCAGACCCAAGTATAACTCCGAAGGGGCATGACTCCAGGAATGCTTCCAGCAGACCCTAGTATAACTACATTGGCGCAAAGATCCAAAGAAAACTTTCCCACGCCCCCTAGCAAAAATGATTGATGGGTTCCGGGAATGAGTATAAAAAAAACATTTTCAAAAAATTGCATTTCAAAATAAATCTAAAAGTATTTACATAAAAAATTTTCTCACACAAACTCCCCCACCCCTTGAAAATGGTTGACGGGCCCCGCAAATGAGCTCAATAGATACACATTCGAAAAATTGCATCTCAAAGATTCCAACAATCGAGTTACGATGAATGGATTTTGTCAAAAAAATTCATATTAGCATCGAAATTTTCTTACGAAAACCCTCGCACTCCTTAATGAATGACGAGTTCCGCAGATAAATTCAATGAAAGCATTCTCAAAGAATTACATCTTAAAAGTAACTGAAATGTAAAGACCGGAAATAGTCAACAAACAACCCCTTTCAAAAATTGCATCTCAAAGATCTCAAAAAAAAATGTGTAGACATAGAGAACACGTTTGAGCTTAATAAAAGAGTTCAAAGAAATGAGCATCCGGGAAAGCTCATTCTACTTGAAAGAGGATCTCTTTTTATAATGCACACCTGGGGAAAAGGTAACCCCGATTTTGTTTTCTTCTCATTTTAGAAAATAAGTAAAAACCTAGAGTATAAAAGATTTAAAAATTTAAAATTACTTAAAATATCAATTTCATGAAAAACTATTTGTACATCCCATCAGTGTTCCAGTCTCCTCCACATACTCAATCATCCGTGGGAACGGAAGCTGTTTTGAACTTGAACTCGGGTAAGAACTAAAAGTTTAAATGTGTAGATTTTAGCACAATGGAACAAGTAGAACCCTTAAATCCTATAAATACTTAAATTTTCAATTTCAGTTCCTCAGTCTGAGATTCTTAGGCCTTCATCCAAATCCGAATCCTTAAGATAACTCCAATACAATTTCATTTTTTACAAAAACGCAATTTTCACATTTTCATTTCATTTCATTTTTTTTTTCAAACCCCAATTTTTTACAATTTTTACTTTTTAATTTCATAAAACAAAATCCACCAATAACCAATATGTCAAACTCAAAGTTTGCATGTTGCTCTATCTGTATAGAATCCAAGTGTGAGGATATCCCGACTTACGCTCTCCCTTGTAAGGGTTAATCAAATTTGTTGAAACAATAGTCTCAATTTTAAATACTTATTTGGACGAGCTGCAGCACAAACTAGAGGAACTGGACAAGGATTTGGTCCAGTTGGCGGAGGCACAATTGGAGCACAAGCAGGATCTGCTGGAGTTACAGGAGGAAATGGTGGCTCTGGCGGAGCAAACCCAAATTCAGCTAAAGCAGCTGGAGAAGTTCAAGGATTTCGAGCAAGGATCAGGCGCACAAAAATAATCATTAATCCTGGAAGATTCAATGGGGAAGGAGA